>JAVJIF010014753.1:0-101163 GCA_038442645.1 Agave tequilana
TAGAATCCGTTATCATGAGCCATCAATGGCTCTTGCAGGTGTAAGGCCAAGTAGAGGCTATTAGATTCATGTGGATTATCAAGTAAGAAGTTAGCAAGTTAGTGGTCAGTAGTTAGTTGCCATGAGAGAAAATTAGCTAAACATGTAAAAGGAGTTAGAGATAAAACAAAGAGAGGTAAAAGAGAGAACCTTTCATAGGTTTTCACCTTCTATTACAAGCACTCTTACTGTCTACTCATGTATCACTCTCTCTCCTTTTACAAGATCTAAAAGAAATGAAAAATACGAATAGGAAGAAGAAGAAAATTAAACTAAACTATCCTAAATTACAACTTGAAAAGAAACTATCCTACTCTCTGTATATCTCCAAATACAGAACACAAAGGGGATATTTATAGACGAAAGGGGCACCAAAGGGAGTGTATGGAGCTGCGCGTCGAATCTTGGCACGCGGTTCCACAAGATTGCCACGTTTCTGCGGCAATACTTGGGAAGCGCGCACAGCGCCGCTTGCTTTTCGCTTTTCGGATGTTCCCTGTCAGATATACTTGCTGGTTTTCAGATTTGGGTCCCTGGTTTTGATGAAATCATCCTCCAAAGTCAATGGCTATCTTTGTAGCCTTCAATCACCAATTAAATGGTGATTTTGGGTCTTTTTCTTCATTCATGCCATGGACCTATAAACAGACAAGAGCGGTATTATTAGCAGAATTTATTATTAAATAAATGTGAAGATGTGGTATGAAATATGCAGTTTTAGAGACTAATCACACACCCGTCCAATTTGACTGCTGGCCAAAAATCGTGCATTAACCATGTCTGACACGTATTGTTCATGTGTCGGGCACGAATCCAAGCCAGATTCATGTCAGGTGCAAGGCGGTTAACTGCACCCGTGTATCATAGGGTGCATTCATGAATAGAATTTTAGTCTGGTTTCAAAAATTATGGAAAAAGATGATGTCGTCGATGGGACTACATTATTGATGAATGTAAAAGGTTGGTTTTTTATGTTGTGACCTTGTGTTGCTTCATCTGAATAAGTTTGCGTGGTTGGAGCTTTAACCAGAACTGATTGAGACATTCATTCACTTGAAATATATGGACTGCAGTAAAAAAAAAAAAAGACTACGAACTTCGTAGAATAGAGTATCTTGGTAGCTTATTATTAATGGGCAATTAGTTAAAAGGAAGGTGATAAGATCTAGTGATAAGCAAAGTTTAAAATCTCGGTATTGATACAAGTATGATCAGCCAATGGTTTCATTGTCTGAGATTACTTAAACAGGGGTGACTTGGTACATAGTCAAGGATGGGTTATTGTTGGAAATTTTATATTATTTTCTAAAATATGCAATTTTCTTACAAAATTAAATTAAGACAAACAACAATTATTCTAACATGCAACAACAATTATCCTCCGCTCATCTCTCCGGCCTCCGCGAACACCTGCCGAGTACTCCTCCAAGCCCTACTCACCAGCACCTCTTCCTCCATCCTCTCATGCTCAGACCAAGCCCCCTCTGAAAAACACCTAGAGGGGGGGGTGAATAGGTGTGAATGCTAATCTAATGATCTTTTAAACTCTAATTAAATGAGTGATGCAATGATCTCTCAAAACACGACTAAGAGCCGAATACCCCTTGCGAGGTTCTGAAGTCCTTCCTCCCAATTCCCCTAGATATGGGTAGAGGTGCGCAATGCAACCGTGTTGTATGAGATATGATCGAACAAGTAAAGGATGAAATGCTATGATGGAATACACACAAGCAATATAGCAAGTAAAGTGAACTAGACAGATTGCACAAGTAGAGGGTTAGTTCTCAAGCAAATAATTCAAGACAATATAAAGCAAAAGAAATTGAAAGCAAGAATGACACAAAGGCAATCGCAAACAAGATGATTTGTTTCGAGGTTCGAGCACACTTGCTCTAGTCCCCGCCTTCACCTCCGTGAAGGGTTTCCACTATCCACCGAGGATGCCTTTACAATTTGGTCTACCGAAGACCGAGCACCGAGCTCCACCGAGTACAAAGGACCTCTACCGAAGAGGTTGCTCCACAAACAAAGGATTACAAGAACCAAGTGATCACACAAGATCACTACACTTTTCTCAAACTCTTTTACAAACACTCTCACTTCAATTACAACTTCACTATAGAATGAGTATAGGATTTTTGGCTCTATGAAGTGTGGTGAGAAAAACTTCAGTTGTAGAGTGATATGAGCAATCAAACACAACTGAAAAACTAGCTCAAAAAGAATTGGAATGAAAGCTTTAAACTCTTTTCTTTTCTCTTTTGAAAACAATGTAAACTTGAGGATTTTTCTAAGTAAAATGCAAGAGAGACTTCTCCTCTATTTATAGGGTTGAAAATAAGTTAAAAACAATTTCTTTACATCTAATTCAACCTGCAAAAGCTCCCCAACAACTCTCCAAAAATCTGTTAAAGCAGAAAAAGAAACAGATTTTTCAGAAATGCCCAAAGAGGAAAGAGCCGTTGCCTTGTTGCAGGCTTGGCGGTCGACCGTCCGGTCGACCGCCAGCCCTGCTGGAAAGAGCCGTTGGCTCTCGGTCGACCGGTCCGGTCGACCGACCCAAAAGGAGGAAACACAGTTTCCTTCTTCCGGTCGACCGGTCCGGTCGACCGAAATATCCCGAGAGCAGAATGCTCTCCGTCGGTCGACCGGTCCGGTCGACCGACGGACATGCACAAACAGTGCATGTCCAGACACATCGCCGGTCGACCGGGCCGGTCGACCGATGTTGCCTGACACTGAAAAACTGGGCTGTTTTGAAGATGGAATTTTTGTAAAAATATTTTAATAATACCAATAGCTAAGTATTATGCAGAAAATAGTTTATACACATGTTTTAAACAAGTTTTTCAGGATATAAAGCTTTGGTACATGTATATATAAACTAAGGCATAAAACTTAGAAATAACCATTTTCAAAACATAGGAAATATATGAAACAAGTGTGTGTGCAAATCCTAGAGCCAAATTTCCTATATTCAAACTTTAACATTCTAAACTTACAAACTTCTAAAAGACTTCAAAGCTATGCTTCAAGAAGGGCTATCTTCACTTGATCTTCAATTTTGCATCTTGAGCCCAATTGGAGTTGACTTAAGTCCAAAACCTTGTATTTGTGAGAGAAGACTTCTAGTATGAATAGAAATCTGAAAACACACTTAAATAACAAATGTTATTAGTACAAATAACTAATATGTTTTGTAATCATCAAAATACACTAATCATGGGTGATTGTAACCTTGGGCCAACAATCTCCCCCTTTTTGATGATGACAAAACATATAAGTTATTGAAACAAATAAAGGAGGAAAAGCTTGGAAAGCTCCCCCTCAAACAATGCTATGTATTTATCATGAATATGAAAAGCTATGTAAGCATACATAAAGCATTTAACAAACACAATAGTTTTTGTCCAAAAAACTCAAATAAACACAAACTTTCTTTTTCTTCATGAAATGAAACTCACATAGTATCACACTTAGGAAGTTTAAACTTAAAATATCAACAAACTCAAAATATCAACAACTTAAAATATCAACAAACTCAACAAACTTATTCTCCCCCTTTTTGTCATACATCAAAAAGGGTTAAAACAAAATTTTTAATTTTAAGAATCCATAATACAAACATTCAACTCACCACAAATAAACGAAAATCTAGCATAATCTAATGGTTTAGTAAAAATATCGGCAAGTTGAAAATCGGTAGAAACATATTCAATAACAATATCACCTTTCTCATAATGATCTCTAAGAAAGTGATACCTAATGTCAATGTGTTTGGTTTTACTATGTTGATTTGCATTCTTTGTCATGTGAATAGTACTAGTATTATCACAAAATATTTTAACATGATCAAAGTGTAAATCATAGTCAAGGAGAGTATGTTTCATCCATAGAACTTGTGCACAACAAGCTCCGGCCGCAACATACTCCGCCTCGGCGGTTGATAGGGCTACCGAATTTTGCTTTTTGGAAGACCAAGATACAAGACAATTACCTAAGAATTGACATGTTCCACTTGTGCTCTTCCTATCTACCCTACAACCGCATAGTCGGCATCCGAAAAACTAGTCATAGAAAATTGGCCGGTTTTCGGATACCACAAACCCATTTCAATAGTGCCCTTAAGGTATCTAATTATGCGTTTAACCGCTATTATGTGAGATTCTTTAGGACAAGATTGAAAACGTGCACAAAGACAAACGGAAAACATAATATCCGGCCTACTAGCCGTCAAATAAAGCAAGCTACCAATCATGCTACGGTATAATTTAATGTCTACACTTTTACCTTGTTCATCCTTGTCAAGCTTTGTAGTTGTTGCCATGGGAGTTTTGCTTACTCTTGATCCTTCAAGCCCAAACCTTTTGATTAGTTCCTTTGTGTACTTGGCTTGATTGATGAAGATCCCATCCTTCCTTTGCTTGATTTGGAGTCCAAGGAAATAGTTGAGCTCCCCCATCATAGACATTTCAAATTCATCCTTCATGCATGACTCAAAAGCTTTGCAAAGAGATTCATTAGTAGAACCAAAAATAATATCATCTACATAAATTTACACAATAAGAATGTCATTTTCTACATGTTTTGTAAACAAAGTTGTATCAATTTTACCTTTCTTAAAACCATTTGAAATCAAAAATGAGGAAAGTCTTTCATACCAAGCCCTAGGGGCTTGTTTTAAACCATAAAGAGCTTTATCTAATTTAAAAACAAAATCCGGATGTGTAGGATCAAAAAACCCGGGGGGTTGTTCAACATACACCTCCTCTTCAATAAATCCATTTAGAAAAGCACTTTTAACATCCATTTGAAATAATTTGAAATCTTTATATGAGGCAAATGCTAGTGTCATCCGTATGGCTTCAAGCCGTGCTACGGGTGCAAAGGTTTCTTCAAAATCGATCCCTTCGATTTGAGTGTAACCTTGGACAACTAACCTAGCCTTGTTTCTAACTACATGACCCGATTCATCCAACTTATTCTTAAAGATCCACTTAGTACCAATTGTTGGTCTATCGTGGGGCCTTGGAACAAGGTGCCAAACTTGGTTGCGCTCAAATTGATTGAGCTCCTCTTGCATGGCTAGCAACCAATATGAATCGGCCTCGGCTTCGAGGACATTTTTGGGTTCTATGTGTGAAATAAATGCAAAGTGGCCACAATAATCTTGAATTTTAGAGCGAGTAGTTACCCCTTTTGATACTTCACCTATGACGAGGTCCTTGGGATGATGAGGATTGAATCTCCAATCCTTAGGTAGTGGTTGAGTAGGCTCCACCTCATTTGTTTGATGTTCATTTCCTTGGGCCTCTTCCACTTTGGCTTCACTTCCATCATCATCCTTTGGCTTGTCTCCCATGGTAGAAGCATCCTCCAAGGTGACTTTCTCCAAGCCTTCATGCAAAGCATCTATTTCTACAACATTAACAAACTTGTTAGATTCCTCAAACTTAACATGAATAGACTCTTCAATAGTCAAAGATGATCTAATGAAAACTCTATAAGCTTTACTAGTGTTTGAGTAACCTACAAAAAAGCCTCATAAGATTTAGGATCAAATTTTCCTAAAAAATCTTTTGTGTTTAAAACAAAGCATTTGCAACCAAAAACTTTAAAATAGGAAACATTAGGTTTTCTAGAAAAATACATTTCAAAAGAAGTTTTAGTAGTATTTTTACACAAGAAAACACGATTTGATATGTAGCATGATGTATTTACGGCCTCGGCCCACAAATAATGTGGTAGACCATATTCACTTAGCATTGTCCTAGCCATCTCTTGTAATGTTCTATTTTTCCGTTCAACAACTCCATTTTGTTGTGGAGTTCTAGGACAAGAAAGTTCATGCTTTATTCCATGTTCATCACAAAAAGTGGTAAAGGGTTGGTTAATGAATTCACCTCCTCTATCACTTCTTATTCTCAAAATCGAAACATCTTTTTCTTTTTCAACTCTTTTCTTAAAAATTTGGAAATACGAAAATGCTTGGCTTTTATGTTCAAGAAAGAAAACCCAAGTAAATCTTGAAAAATCATCAACCAAAACATAAGCAAATCTATTCCCACTTAGACTTTTGGTTTGTGTTGGGCCAAATAGATCCATATGGATTAACTCCAAAGGACGTGATGTCATGATATCCTTAATTGACTTGAAAGAAGACTTAGTTTGTTTCCCAAATTGACATGCGTCACAAACTCGGTCCTTTTCAAAATTCAAGCAAGGAATACCTTTCACCATTTCCTTTATGTTTAACCTAGAAATGTGATCAAAAGAAATATGCCCTAATCTCCTATGCCACAACCAAGAGTCATCATCGAGGGCTTTCAAACAAGTAATATTACAAGACATATTCAACATATCAATCATATAAACATTACTTTCACGAAAACCGAAAAATACACAAACATTAGAAATTCTATCAATAACTTTACAAGCAACATTATCAAAAACAACATCAAAACCTTTATCACAAAGTTGACTAACACTCAAGAGATTATGCTTGAGGCCATCAACTAAAACTACATTTTCAATTAAAGGAGAGGTGCCAAGTTTTACATTACCAATACCGATGATTTTACCCTTGGCGTCATCTCCGAAGGTGACGGTGCCACCTTCATGATATCTTGATAGGGTTGCAAAGTTGTTGATGTCCCAAGTCATGTGCCTTGAGCAACTGCTATCAAGATACCACAAACCTCTACGTCGTTGGGCTTTGGAAAGTACCTACATCATTTAAAACAATTGTTGACTTTGGTACCCAAACTTTCTTGGGTCCTTGAAAGTTAGTGTTACGAACCCAAACATTATGATGTGATGCACTTAGTCTATCATAACAAAAATTAGCTAAGTGTCCTTTCCTCCCACAATGTGAACATGAGTACACTTTTCTATACATGAAAGCATGATGTGTATGTGTAGTGTGAGCATGTTTTGGGGTTTTGCCATGTTGTTTAGGTTGTGTAGCATGAACATGAACATGAGCATGAGCATTTTTCTTTGGGGCTTGTTTCTTAGGAAACATAACCTCAATTTTCTTCTTGTTAAATTCACAATTTTTCAAAACAACACTTAATGAGTCTAATCTTTCCTTAAGCATAGAAACTTCATTAGAATCAATTAGTGGGGCCTTACCTTTGCAAGAAATCTTATATTTTTCAAAATCATTTTTAGTAGTGGCCAAGGTGGAAACCAAATCATCTTTTTCCTTTGTAAGAGTAAAAACTTGAAGACTTAAAGAATCATTTTCCTTTTTCATTTTAAGATACTTTTTCTTTAAGAAATCATAGTTTTGTGACAACTCAACAAAGGCTTCTTCTAACACATCCATAGAAAGTTCATTATCATGAGAAGGGGAAGAGGTTACCTTGCTTGTGCCTTCATTAGCCATGAAGCACATGTTGGCGGTGTCTATTTCTTCCTCGGATTCGGTCTCCGAATCCCAAGTTGCCTTCATAGCCTTCTTCTTGTAAGGCTTCTTTGAAGTGGAGGGCTTAGCTTTGTCCGGACACTCCGCCACAATGTGTCCCGGTCTTTGGCAATTGAAGCATATGATCTTTCTTTCTTCTTTGCCTCCTTGCCATCTCCTACCTTGGAACTTCGCCTTGTTGTACATCCTCCGAACATTTTTGACTAGAAGTGAGAGCTCTTCGTCATCTTCTTCTTCATCATCTTCGTCGGAGTGTGATGATTGATACTTGAAGGCAATAGTCTTCTTCTTGGTAGGAGCCATGTCCTCCCTTACTTTCCTTTCCATCTCATGGGTTTTGAGGTTCCCAATGAGACCGATAAGCTCCATCTCTTCATTATCGTTGAGTTCCTTCAAGGTTGTAGCTTTAACTTCCCATGAAGGAGGAAGAGCCGGATGATCTTCCTTACTCTTTGATCATTGTTGATATCTTCACCTAAAGAAGAGAGTCCATTAGTAATCTTGGTAAATCTTGTAACCATATCATCTATGGTTTCATTTTCTTGCATGCTAAATGTTTCATATTGAGACCGAAGAAGGTCAATCTTAGCCTTCTTTACTTGTGAGGTCCCCTCATGAGTGACTATCAAGTGTGACCAAATCTCAAATGCGGATTTGCAATGTATAACCCTAGCTATGTCATCATCATTTAGGGCTTGAAGAAGTGCATAGTGAGCTTTGGCATTGGCATCGAATTCCTTAGTCTCTATTTCGGACCAAGTGGATTCGTCACCGGGGGGTACACTAAAGGACTTAGTCACGGCTTTTGCAACTCGGCTACCTAGAGATTGCAAAAACACGGTCATCTTAATTTTCCATATGGGAAAGTTAAGTCCATCAAACTTAGGAGGGGTCTTAATTCCATCGGCCATTTTTACTTATATGAATATGAATGAAATGATTAGCAAATTAGGATCTTCTCTAAGGTGGTTAAACCAAATCCTAGAGTCCAAGCTCTGATACCAATTGAAAAACACCTAGAGGGGGGGGGGTGAATAGGTGTGAATGCTAATCTAATGATCTTTTTAAACTCTAATTAAATGAGTGATGCAACGATCTCTCAAAACACGACTAAGAGCCGAATACCCCTTGCGAGGTTCTGAACTCCTTCCTCCCAATTCCCCTAGATATGGGTTAGAGGTGCGCAATGCAACCGTGTTGTATGAGATATGATCGAACAAGTAAAGGATGAAATGCTATGATGGAATACACACAAGCAATATAGCAAGTAAAGTGAACTAGACAAGATTGCACAAGTAGAGGGTTAGTTCTCAAGCAAATAATTCAAGACAATATAAAGCAAAAGAAATTGAAAGCAAGAATGACACAAAGGCAATCGCAAACAAGATGATTTGTTTCGAGGTTCGAGCACACTTGCTCTAGTCCCCGCCTTCACCTCCGTGAAGGGTTTCCACTATCCACCGAGGATGCCTTTACAATTTGGTCTACCGAAGACCGAGCACCGAGCTCCACCGAGTACAAAGGACCTCTACCGAAGAGGTTGCTCCACAAACAAAGGATTACAAGAACCAAGTGATCACACAAGATCACTACACTTTTATCAAACTCTTTTACAAACACTCTCACTTCAATTACAACTTCACTATAGAATGAGTATAGGATTTTTGGCTCTATGAAGTGTGGTGAGAAAAACTTCAGTTGTAGAGTGATATGAGCAATCAAACACAACTGAAAAACTAGCTCAAAAAGAATTGGAATGAAAGCTTTAAACTCTTTTCTTTTCTCTTTTGAAAACAATGTAAACTTGAGGATTTTTCTAAGTAAAATGCAAGAGAGACTTCTCCTCTATTTATAGGGTTGAAAATAAGTTAAAAACAATTTCTTTACACCTAATTCAACCTGCAAAAGCTCCCCAACAACTCTCCAAAAATCTGTTAAAGCAGAAAAAGAAACAGATTTTTCAGAAATGCCCAAAGAGGAAAGAGCCGTTGCCTTGTTGCAGGCTTGGCGGTCGACCGGTCCGGTCGACCGCCAGCCCTGCTGGAAAGAGCCGTTGGCTCTCGGTCGACCGGTCCGGTCGACCGACCCAAAAGGAGGAAACACAGTTTCCTTCTTCCGGTCGACCGGTCCGATCGACCGAAATATCCCGAGAGCAGAATGCTCTCCGTCGGTCGACCGGTCCGGTCGACCGACGGACATGCACAAACAGTGCATGTCCAGACACATCGCCGGTCGACCGGGCCGGTCGACCGATGTTGCCTGACACTGAAAAATTGGGCTGTTTTGAAGATGGAATTTTTGTAAAAATATTTTAATAATACCAATAGCTAAGTATTATGCAGAAAATAGTTTATACACATGTTTTAAACAAGTTTTTCAGGATATAAAGCTTTGGTACATGTATAATAAACTAAGGCATAAAACTTAGAAATAACCATTTTCAAAACATAGGAAATATATGAAACAAGTGTGTGTGCAAATCCTAGAGCCAAATTTCCTATATTCAAACTTTAACATTCTAAACTTACAAACTTCTAAAAGACTTCAAAGCTATGCTTCAAGAAGGGCTATCTTCACTTGATCTTCAATTTTGCATCTTGAGCCCAATTGGAGTTGACTTGAGTCCAAAACCTTGTATTTGTGAGAGAAGACTTCTAGTATGAATAGAAATCTGAAAACACACTTAAACAACAAATGTTATTAGTACAAATAACTAATATATTTTGTAATCATCAAAATACACTAATCATGGGTGATTGTAACCTTGGGCCAACACCCTCATCTCCATCTTCACCTACACATGCAACCCTTTGGTTGGCCATCATCATCGCGCCGGACCCGACGACGCAACCACGGTGACCCGAAAATCCACGAAGACGCCGACGTCCTCCTCGGCCTCCACTGTCACGCCAGAGCCACTCCTTGCGTAAACTTTTGCATGGGTACTATCTCCTTCTTTCTCTGTATATTGTGTAAATATGTATTAGTGTGTGTATGGTGCTGATATGTGTGTGTTAATGCATGAGTGCATGTGTGGGTAATTATATATGTGTGTGTGAGTTTATAAATGTATATATACATGTGTGTTATGTGTATATTATTAGGTGTTTATTTAGGTGTGGGCGAGCTTGGGTGCATGCATGAGTGGGTATGCATGTTTTTGTAACATAATAATGTTGTGTGTGTATCAATGCAGGGGGGGGTGTGTGTGTGTGTGGATGTGTATATAAGTTGATGTATGTGCTTGTGTGTATACTCGTTTGTGGGTGTATACACGTGTGTATGCACTATAGCGTACATGTGTGGGTATGTACATATGTGTGTATGGTAATTCCCCTTCCTCTCTTTGTATGGTTGTGTGTTACATCAGTTTCAGACTCGTTCGTACGATCTGAACTCAGTAACGGGAGATTCGGATTATACTCGTTGTGGACCCGATGCAATGGCGATTCAAAGACCGGCCCATAGGATGATCCCGACGGCGATTCAGACCCGAAACTGCGTCATTTCATGTAAGTGTACACGATTCAATCCTCGTTAACTTTCGTATTGATTCTGCCTCTTAATTACAATTTTTTAATATCATATCTCATGATCTACCGTCCTGTGATCATGTTTACTTATCCACTTTTTCTTTTCTGATTATATGACTAATTATTGTATTCTTGATATTATTACCGATATCGTCTCGTGATCTGTAACATTGCCTTACATATCGTGTTTGCATCTCGTTCCTGTACATGCATGCATCCAACTAAAATTGACAAGATTTTCTTGGATGTGATAGAACCTGACACGAGAACCTAAATTGATTGATGGATAAAGATTATGTATCGATTGATATTGTAATCCTGATATTACTGAAAATTAATAGAGGAAATCGACCTTTATATTTTGAGGAATTATTCAAGAATATTTATTTGGATTATGGACATATGATCATCACCGATTTACTATGACCTTTGGATTACATGACATTGACATCACTTGCACTACTTTACACTTGTTTGACATCACTTGTACAACTTTGTATTTGTTACTTGATATTGCCATTGTTCACATTGTCCCGTGATCTTGGTACACATTGTATTCACTATCTGACACTGATGTTTCTGGTACTGATTACTGATCCTGTTACACCGAGTCACACACTATTTTGTATTTGCATTGATTAATGAAATTAACCAAGTTGGGGTTACTGGAGACTGGTAGCAGGGGAAATCAGGGAGGTGTGCTTGGAAGGGCGGCTCCTTTGAGGGTCTTGCCACACGTGATCTTGTATTCTTATGATTAATGCGCGCACATGTTATTACATGTTACATGATACCTGAGTATAGTGAGCTGTCTCCCTGCTATCAGGATCCACTAACGCACCACTTATTTGATATGCATTTGTCTTATGGGATGGGGCACAGAATGGTTGCATTAGAATAAGGTTAATAAAATACTAGACATATACACTTGCATCATATCCTGCATTGTTTTCAGTGATCTAGCTCGTCTTGTACTGATCCTTCATGTTATCTAGCGCCTGACATATTTTCATGATTACTGATACTTGAGACTCCGTGACATGCGTTATCTTGATTACATGATATTCTTGAACTGATCATGTTATTTTAACTTGTGATCTCATGTTCTTGTTATCTTGTGATTATGCTACATGATAGTTACTCATCCAGAATATCTCATGTTCATTATATTCATGTCACAACATGCACGCACAGTCTTATTGTACATGATCTATCATCTCGATTATTCTTGTTTTTGTTATTACTTTCAGTTCTCGATACTGCCAATCATATTGTTCTTATTATTTCAATGCCCTACTTGTACAGTTACTGTATTTTCATATTCTCTCTTTTATTATTTTTTCCCCTTCATGTACTCTAGCTGGTCCTCTTCTAACAGGCTTTTATTATTTTTCAATATCTAGATTAGAAAGCCGGTATAGAGATTTGATCAGAGAACATATTCTTGTTCAGTTGTTCTCCAGTGAGTTTAGTTTCATTTCTTGACTTGTCTTATTCAGGTATGGTGGATGATATTGTTTATGTTTCAGTATTTCATATATGTACTTTTATCTCTGTGCTTGGTTGTATATGCATATATGTGTGATATCCTGCTCATTTTGACAGCTTAAGGTATTCATTGAATAGATTTCACTCTTCGTGAGTATCTACTGGCCATCATCACGTACCCATACTCTGTATTTTGGGAAGCGGGGCGTGACAGTTAGCTAGCAAGTAAACATCCAAGCAGAGCTAAGCAGTGCTGGGGATAAGATCAACAAATAGAGTTTAATCACTAAAGCGCTCATTGGAAGTCAAGAACAACTCGGCTTAGGATGCGAGTATAAATCAGAAAGAATTCTGCCTAGACGAGTTTAGTAGTAAAACACTAAGCGCTAAGCTGTCTTTTCAGGCATAGCTGGAAAGTCCATAGGACTTTAATAAACCTTAGAGAGGTTAAGCTCAGAGGCTGAGAAAACAGGGGTATAGCTAGGCCATGCCTGACAAGGCTACACAATTAAGCTTGGCTCACAGACACATGGTATAGTTATTAAATCCCAGGATTTAAGCCAAGCAGGAGCGTAGTAAGTCGTTCCTGACGAGGTGTCCAATAGGCTAATTACATAGTCACATGACTTAGCTAGGTTCTCGACAAAGATAGAAAACTCAGAGGGTTTAATCCTGAAAGCTGATAAAAACCGCAGAGCGGTTAAGCCCGAAGGCTGGGGAGTACCTACCCAAGTGTTAGTACCATACATGCACACGTGTAATGTCATCTACACTATTACAAGCATTACATTACATCAGTTCGATACAAGTCATGACATGTCCAACGAATTTAGCACACTCACACTTATACAATCACACTGGACTGATACAAAATACAACACAATACTAAATGCAATATAAGCCAAATAATGCGTGAAAAACCACTCGCCTAAGACACAATTTCCAAAACTTTGCGCACCCAAGCGAGGAAATACACGAAGCAAGAGAAGGATAGAGGGCTTCGCCCTTTGGTAGCTGCCAGCCCTAGGAAGGTGCGCCACCAGCTAGGGAGACTAGGGGGCAGCCGGCCTAGGGGAGAAAGGAGAGGGAGACTGGAAGAGGGTGGTGATGGTGTTTGTAGTTGGTGGTAATGGAAGAGTTAGATTTTGAAGGAGAAACAAAATAAAGTTGAAGGAGGTGATGATGATAGTGATGTTGGAGGTTGAAATAGGGGGATGGAGGTGGTGTTGTGATGATGAGAGTGAAAATGGTGGTGATAGAGAGGAATATAAGAGGTGGTGATGATGAAGGAGTTGTTTGTAGTGGTGGAGATGATGTAGTTGAAGATGGTGAAGTATTTGTCAGAATAATCACCGAAATGGTCGCCGGAGATGTCGCTGAGTAGAGTGGGTCGTCCCTAGGCTTATGGTGCTAGCCGACCTTGGAGGTGGAGGAGTGGTGGTGTTTTTGTGGAGAGATTTGGTGGTGGTAGGTTTTAGGAGATGGAAATGGAGATGATTAGTATGGTGAGTTTTGGTGATTATGGTGAAATAAATAGAGATAGAGGAGGAAGAAGATGATGGAGGTGTGTTGTAGGGGTTGTAGTTGTTGTAGAGTTAAAGGAGGAGTTGGTGGTTATAGGGTTTTGATGGAGAAATGAAGGTGAAAGGAGAAGGAAATGGAGTTGTTTTGAAGTTGGAGTTTAATAGAGAAGGCAAAAGATTAGGGTTAGGGGTTTTTTGTGAAATGGTGAAGGGGTGAGGTGTCTTCGCGGGCCTTGGTGATGGGAGAGGCGATAAGGATGGGTTGGGATATTTTGGAGGAAGGAGAAAAATTTAGAAGAATGGAGAAGTGTTTGGAAGTTGTTGGAAGGAAAAAGAAGGAAGAAAAAAGAGGAAGGAAAACGAAAAAGAAAAAGGAAACAAGTGAATGGGAGGAAACATAGAAATAATTAGAATGGTGGATTCACCGGATTCGGTTGTGCATGTGAAAAATCTTCGGAAAAATAACAGAAACGCCCGAAAACAAGTATCTCGAAAAGCTCCCCAAAAATTTTAAAAAAATAAAAAATATTATATTGAATATCTTGGTTAAATCAGATTCAAAAAATTCAATTTTATTTTTAAATTAAAAATTCTGAAATCAACCGTCGATACCAGCTGACATCAAATTCGGTCGAATTTTTATAAATTTAGAAAACTCCTAAAAATACATTAAAATAGTAAATATTATTCTAAAAAAAGGTGAAAGCTGTTTTCAAAAATTTGACTCGGTTGTAATTTAAAATTCTAGGAATCAATCAACAGTACTGATCAATACCGATTTTTGAGATTTTATAGAAATAATCAGAAAATTTTAAGAAAATCATGAAAATTCCAAATATTGTCAAAAGTGGTTGAAACTGAAATCGATTAAATCTGACTACTAAAGAAACCAAATCAAGTACTATCCCTATACGAGCATAAATAAATATGAGAAAATAAATAAATAAATAAATACGTTCAAAAAATTAGGATATGTATCTATTATGTATTCTGGGATGACGTGTTACAATCCATCCACCTTACAAAAATTTCGTGCTCGAAATTTTGACAAGGGGAAGGAGAACGCACGAAAAGTTAGGTATAAGGAATTTTACCAGTTAAGATGTAAATAATTGAGGGTAACGCTCATGAATAATATCCTCTCGTTCCCAAGTAGCTTCTCCTAGGCATTCCTATTCCAAGAAACCAGTACTAATTGTATTGCCATATTCTTCAGACTCTTGACACTTCTGTCCAGAACGGCCATCGGCTGCTCTGTATAAGATAAATCTGGATGTAGTTCCAGTTTTGAGTGATCTAGAATATGACTCTCATCATTGACATACTTCCTAAGCTGTGATATATGAGATATATTATGTACTCCTTCCAATGATGGCGGTAATGTCAATTGGTAAGCTACATCTCCTACATGATCCAAAATCTCAAATGGGCCGATGTCTCTTGGACTAAGTTTCCCGCGAGTACCGAATCGGATTACCCCTTTGATTGGCAATATTCTCAAAAATACATGATCACCTGCTCTGAATTTCAATGGTCTTCTGTTAGTGTCAGCCCAACTCTCTGCCGGCTTTGTGCTGCCTGGAGGTGATCTCTGATAATTCTAACTTTATTTGTTGTTTGAAATAGAATATCTGGCCCAAGAGTCTTCTTTCGCTGACTTTGTCCTGACATAACAGTGACCTGCTTTTTATACCATATAAAGCTTCAAATGGATCCATCTTGATACTGGCCTGATAGCTGTTATTACAAGAGAATTCGACTAAATGTAGATAGTCTTCCCATGACCCTTTGAATTCTATCATGCAGGCTCGTAACATGTCTTTAAGTATTTGGATAGTTCGTTTAGGCTGCTCGTCTGTCTGAGGATGATAAGAAGTATTAAATTTTAGACGAGTTCCTAGGTTTTCTTGGAGACTTCCCCAGAAATGCGATCAGAATCTCATGTCTCTATCCGACACGATACTAACTGGAACCTCGTGCAGATAAACTATTTTCTTGATTATTTGTCTACCAGAATTTCTGTCGACTGACTCACTCCGAATGGCAAGAAATGAGCTAATTTTGTATGGCGGTCAATGATTACCCATACTAGTTGGACAATTTAAAATTTCTTATTGTCATTATGATAAATTGCACTACTCCTGCAAGCAAGATACACATTTAGTTTGAACACACCTAACATGTATAGTATTGCTTCTATCTAATAATTAAACATTCACATCAACCCTGAAAGTTTCAACTTTAAAAGGAATTTGAAAAGTCCTTAATAGTATTCATTTGCACATCAGTTGTATTCAAGCCGTATGCTTATAATACGTCAAAAGACATTAGTTAGCAACTTACAAAATTTCACAACAAAATAGAAAACAATGTGCTCCCCGTCATAAAAAAACAAGACTTACATAATGTTTCCTTTTGCTACTAAATAGATGCCTGAAAACTGATGAGCATATTAGGAAGGACAGGTTGTTTGGCCTAGTCATTAGCATGATTATTAGTTAGGTCAGGACTCTGGTTTGATTTGGAGTTGGCCTGAACCAAAATAGTGCCAGCCACGACTGGGCAGAACCTAATCCTATGAATCACACACTATTTTATTTACTTTTCCCTTTCTTTTCAGAACTCCTCACTTCTTAGCTCGGTCAAAGATGAGATTTTGACAGTCTTACTCACAGGATTGTTAGTGAATAATAAATGTTATTTATTAAAGGCCAACATATAGAATAAGTTAGTGTTTACAGGAGTAGTAGTATGTAAACAGAAAGATGATTGTGAATATAAGATGCATTATTATAACATGTTTGCAATTTTTTGATTTTTCTACATATTTCTCATATACAGTCATATTGGCTTTAATTACTCAGATTATCTTGTAATATCATATTTCATTATTTATTGTCACTGCATTACAATTAAGTAAGATCCCCTGCACTTTTATTTTGTATACTCTAATTTAAAAGTTATCAATATAAACCTGATAAAATTTCTAAATTTTATATTAGAGTGGACAAACCAGATGAAATATTGGTTGACCACTTTAGGCTTATATCAGCCATAGATGGCTATGTTCCTGCTCCTTTCCCTAAACCATTATCATTTGATTCTTCTTTGGCAAACCTAGATTACAGCTACAACATTTTTTGTGCACTCTTCATGTTGATGAAATAGGCATAGGCTCCTAAATATCTTTGGTTAATAGGAAAAGGAAATTAAGGTGAAAACTATTTCCTCGAAATTTCATAGAATTGGTGTTTAACAAAGGAAGGGTACTCAACGTGGTTCTGTAATTAAGGAATACCAAGAGTGAAAAATCTCCCACCTGAGTTTCGTCGACCTAGCCAATTGAATTGGTAAAATTGGGGTTTTGACTAACCCAATAATTTTAGAATCTTTTATCAGCTTATGTTAACTATAACCTTAAAGGTTTACCCTAACATATACACCAACATTTGGACATACCTGAATCTGTCTAGAATTAGCCTTGATTAACATTATGGTTGTATCTAGTTTTTGTTATCTTTCATATTTGAACTTGATGTAAATCATGATCGGACCATGCTAAATTAGTTATAATTGAAATCCTAATTTATACTCTAAAAAATATAGTATGAGGAACAAAGTAGGATTGAAAATTTCAAACAATATGATTATAGTGAAGTTACAATTAGAAAATGTGTTACTGGTGACATTATTATTGCATGAGCAAATCTTATAATTTGAGCTCATGTAAATAAGTATATTAATCCTAATCATGTGTCAGATGATGAATAGTCATGCGAGACTTTACCCTCCATCCAATTTTAATTGGGATCTATTAAAACTAGATTGCCTAAAATGAATAAATTTCCTATAATCTAGTATTATAATTGAGATAAAGAGGCTACCTCTTATTCCCATTATTATTTTGGATATTGTCTTTGACCAATAATAATCAAGTTTGAATTTGAACCTTAGGCCTTTTAGAAATCATATTTCAATTTTGACTTTTCAAACAATAATTTCCCTCAAAATAAGTTTAGATATAAATTAAATATCTATTTTGATATTTTTCAAATATTATTTTATTGTCAAAAATTTGATCGAGATTCTTGGTTAGAAATTCTAAATCAGATTCTTATTACATTTCTTAAAATTTGAAAAGTTGTCTATTTTAAATATCTCGAGCATTGAAATAAATTTCTTTGAAATTATCTTATAATCAGAAAATATTTAATCTTTCTCATTTAATTACTAGCATTTATTTAATGAGATATTTATAATTGAAACTATATTAAGTTAAAATATCATCTATTGATGCAACTTATTATACTTATTAAGAATATATTTATAACTAAAAATTTTACACTCTTCCTGTTTAAGTGTTTTCATGATTTAACTATGAGTATATTCTTATCTAAGTTGTGAAAAATATTAAAATTTAACTATGAGTATATACATGTGATTGAAAGTCATGCCATGTAACTTTTTTTCTAATGCACAATTGTAGCAGAACGTGTTAGACATATTGACTTATTCAACAAAACATAAATACCTGTAAGATCTATCATGTATGTAACAATTTGGGGATGTGTTTACTGACATATATATAATAAGGATAAATTATAATATCTTCTCCTAGGTTGCTTATTGCAAAAACTTGATTTTGCAGGGAAATGGATAAATACATAAATACTTAATTTATAATATATTGTATTCTAGATTGTTGGTATTATTGTGTATTTTCTTAATTTTGATCTTTTAGATTGTTAGAAAATTTAATACTATTTTCTAAAACATGCAATTTTCTTACAAAATTAAATTAAGATAAAACAACAATTATTTTAGCATGCAGTAATAATTATAGTTTAAAATAAAATAAGATAAAAGAAATCTGGCCTGGGGAATGTAGTCCCGATGTCGTTACTCTAAAGGATTAAAAGCTCGTCTTCTTGTCCAGACGTTGAATCGACCTGTCCCCTAGCGGTAAAAGATTCCTGAATTCAACAGCACTTGCTCAGGACGGTGGGCAGAGCCTCCGCTCAAATGGAGAAGTTGCTGAGAAAAAATGAAGATAATGAATAAAAAATTCCTTTCACATTGAAGTCAATCTCACGAAGAGTATGGTTCAGCTTTCCTTTTGAGATGCAGAGAAAATGTGTTATCTCTCTAACTGTTGGAGTGAGTGTCTATTTATACGTTTCAAACCCCAGTAGTTGTAACTGCAAGAGATTTTCACGACCAAGAATCGAATGGTTGAGAGATTTTCTCACCTGATGTGGAATCTAGTGAGACTTGATCAAACTTGACTTCGTAAAATAAATAAATAAATAAAATTTGAAACTAAAGTTTTCTATTTATTTTTTAAACTCAAAATTCCAACATTTATTTCCTCAGCAAGCAAGGCAGTTATGGTCGACCATGGGTTGTAGTGCAACTCTTATAGGAGCTTGAAGCAACCAATTGACTAATTTTATACTGCAATTCAGGATAGTTGTAAGAAGTTTGAGAGAAGCCAAAATTAAGGAGTGTGAACTCTTTTTTTTTTTTTTTTTGGCCATAGGGAGTGATCTGGAGTGGTATCATAAGTGAACTGCTTTCTGATTTTGGGTTCAAAGAAGTCAATTGGTTGAGACATATATGTTGTTTATTTGTTGAGAATCAAATTATGTACGTTGTTAATGTTAATGCTACATTGAAAATAAACAAGATTGATGGAAAATTCTAACAAATAAAGAATCATGAACATAGTGATTTAGGGGCAATGTATAGATGTTGGAAAGATGAGATCGAGAAAATGGGGGCACTGTGTAAGAGAATTTAGGCTGTGAGAGACTAACTGAATAATTATAATGGATGATGTCTGAGGTCTATCTTCTGTTCTCTTCTTTTTCGGCCTTATTTTACTAGATCTCTGAATATTAGCTCTCTGAATGCTAGAGTATCTCTGCAATCATTTTAACATTTTCTCTACAGAGGTTCTACTGCTGCCAGTGATTTTGTATCATTGCGGGGCTAATCATAATCAGATAGCCTAAGGTGTACAAAATTATTAAGAAATTAATCAAGTTTGTTTTCTCTTAGGGATGCTGGATGCATACAAGGGATCTATGGTCTGTTAGTTGCTGACTACAGCTGCTGATAAATTGTGATACAGAAATTGATCCACTTTTGTTAGGCGTAAGCTGTTTGAGTTGCCTGCAACTCAAGCTGCAAAAGGGAGTTAGAACTTGAAAGTTGTAACTGATGTGATGGAGATAATATTAGGCTGAAACTTTCGTCAGCTTTTCCGGTGATGATTTGCCAGCCCCTTAAGTCTCTTTGCTTTATTTCGTGGTCAAGTCCCACTTCTTCTTTTGTGAACAGATATTCAGCTCGGCACACAAAAAATGCGAGGGAGTTGGGAGTTTCGTGTAAAATTGTCTTTGACGTGTTGTTTTTTTTTTTTGACTAAGCAGCTGGGCGTTACTGGTATACTGTTTTCCTTGAAGTATTTGGTAATACTTGGTTTTTTTTCTAGGGTTGCTTCTTTGTGTATCTGATCATGATGAGCATTATAATAGAGAAGTGGAGAAGTTAAGCTTTCGAGTAACCAACACTCGTATAAATTCCTCACTGGTAAAAAAGTGAGAGTGAGTTGTGAGGAGTATTATTTTTCAAGTCCGGCTACAGGAACTGTTAAAAAGTCATGGTTCTTATTTTGATCTCTTTCTTTTTGACTTTAAGCTACATGGATACACAGATGAAGATGCCCTGATCATTTGTCTTTCAGACAGATTTTAATTCATGGTTGGGTATGGATTTGAATGCTTGTTATTTCAGAAAGTTTAGCAATTCTGTGTTTCCTTCTCAGTTCTCGCTGTTTGAGACACTAAATGATTAAACTGCCAATGGTTAAAGTTTTTAACTCAAAATTATGGATGTATGTATATATCTATGTATTACCAGTAATTGTGGAAATCTA
The DNA here is from genome assembly GCA_038442645.1 of Agave tequilana. NCBI lineage: Eukaryota > Viridiplantae > Streptophyta > Magnoliopsida > Asparagales > Asparagaceae > Agave > Agave tequilana. The sequence continues at coordinate 20,953 of JAVJIF010014753.1, forward strand.
TTGACATTTAAGCTTCTCATACTACTTGAGGATCCTATATGACTAATATGACGAGGATGCTGTGGGGCATCGAAATACTACTATAATGCAAAGGAAGAAGCACAAGAAGGAAAAGAATAAAAAGTTCTCTATTGGAGTGATAATTTGGAGAAGAAGAAGTTTCAGTATATATATTCATAAAGCAATTACATCAATATATATAGATACAAGAGAAAGTAGATAAATAAGAAAATAAGTAATAAGATAAGGTAAGATAAGGGTACTTAAAGATAAGGGTATCTAACAATAGGATAAAAATATCTAAAGATAAGAACATCTAACTTCCCATAAAACTCACGATGGATCAAACATCGAAAGTTTGAATAAAATCTCGTGAAACTTATTTGATGTCTGTGCCTTGGTGAATAAATCAGCCAACTAAGCTCCGAAAAGAACATAGGGAAGAGTGATCTTGTCCTTTTCATATTCCTGACGAGTAATATGATAATCGACTTCCGTATGTTTTGTACGATCATGAAATACAGGATTGGAGAAGATAGCAATGACACTCTTGTTGTCAAATGTATGGGAACTGGAGCAACCATAGAGACACCCATATTGCACAGGAGGTCACGTAATCACCGAAGCTCTAAAGTAGTATCAGTTATAGCACTGTATTCTGCCTCAGTGCTGGACCGAGACACAACATCCTGACACTGCTACGCCAAGAAATGAGAGAGAAACCCAGAAAAATATAAAAACTTGTGGTGGAGTGGCATGTGTCCGGACCATCGGCCTATCCAATGTCAAAATAAGCTCGTAGAGAAATAGACTAATCAGAACTGTGCAACAATGATCAAGAGATGGCACTTCAAAGATAACGAAGCACACGAAATAATGCAGCATAATGAACTGATGTAAGATCACTAACAAACTGACTGAGGACATAAACAACCTGAGAAATATCTGGCCGAGTAGCCGAAAAATATATAGGGAATCCCATCAGTTCCCCGTATCATGTAGGCTATGGTAATAGAGTACCATCATCACCTCTGAGTTTGAGATGAAACTTTGTAGGTGTGAAAACAGAAGAGAATGTAGGAGTAGCAGGTGAAAGTACACCTAGAGGAGGGTGAATAGGTGTACAAGCTAATTTAGGACAAATGTTGCGAAATTTAAAAATTAATTGCAAATACACAAGAGTGAGCTCGAATTCTCTGTGAATGGCTCTGAAACTACTCCTCTAGATTCCTCTAGACTAAGAGTTGAGATGCTTTAAAAGATCTCTTGATTGAACACAAGTGTGAGCACACAAACTATATCAAGCATATGAATATGATCAAGTAAAGCAATGCAAGATATAAAGAGAGAGAGAGAGCTGAGAGATAGTGGATCAAACGCTAACACTAGGATATGTTTCGAGGTCCGAGCCACTGCTCCACATCCCCGCCTTCACACAGAAGGACTTCAACTATCTTCACATAGGACCTTCCATAAAGGGACCTCCACTGAGGAATTACAACTCAACACTGGGAGTGCATAACTCCTCTCCTCAAACACAAACCTCTACATAAGAGGGAAGACACAAAGCCAAAGGAAAGAAAAGATTATACTCTTGGTGATCCTATCGTCATAAACAACACTTGATATCAAAGGATCACAAACAAATTTTTCTCACAATATAAAGATTCTAAAGATAGATTCGAGATGATAGCTCAAGTATGTGATAAAACAAAGTGTTTGAAAAATAAACAACAAAGAAAACACTTGGAAAAAACTTCTAGATAGGTATGAAAATTGAGAACAAAACTAAATTCCTAAAGACTTGTTTCTTTTGATTTTCCAAAAACTTTGAAACAATAAAAGATAAGAGTTTTGGCACAAAAACATCTTTAGAAAACTAGCTGAAACACTTGAGAAGATAGGAAAAATTGTTATTAAAAATCTTGGTTAAAACTAGCTTCAAGGACCCATATTTATAGGGCCTTGAAAATATAGTGGTTGGGGTCCAGAACCAGGCCAGATTGGCCTGTTGGTCGACTGGTCAATGGTCAGAATTTTGACCGTTGGGGTTACCGGTCGACTGCCCCAGGCAAACTTTCCTAACGGTCGACCGAGGTCAGAACCAGAGAGCTGGCCTCTCTGGTCGGTTGACCGGGGCCAAATCCAAAGAGCAAGCTCTCTGGATTGATCGATCGCACGGTTGACTGGCCCAAGGCCAAGGCAGTTGTGTATGTCCTGTGCACATTGGTCGACCGATTAGTCGACCAAGCTCTGGTCCGGTCGACAAGTCGGTCGACCGCCAGCGGGCTCAGAACTGGGTTATAGGTCATGAAGTCTAAGTTGATAAATTTCTATAAAATCTCATAAAACTCCATAAAATACACAAAAATAAATTCTTATAAATATTTAAAGTATAAATATGTGTGACTAAAAATCAACAAATATTACAAACTATTTGAACAATTTTTGAGTCTTGAAAATTAAGCTTTAAAACCGTATTTTCTGAAACTTAGATTTTGAAATGAAAATACGTTTTCACGAAAACTTGTATAGATACAAAAATGTGATATTAGAAACACATATGAAGCATATTGTGTATGGATAGAATCCGATACACATATAAATGATATATCTATGTTTTTGACATTAATTCAAAAATAATTTTTGATAAAAATAAAACTTTAAAACACATGAACTAAAATCATCAAAATAAGTTTGTAGTCAATATGAAATATAGATATATATGGATGAAATCTAATATACATTAAATCATGTAAAACTTATTTTCATTCTATCTATTCATGAAAATCATATATGTATTCTAGAAAATTCAAAACTATTTAAACCGAAACCAAAAACAATTTTAACTTGTATATGTGTGAACTTGAACATATCAACACTAGTCTATCCTTACACAAGATCTAAACATAACTAAAACATGTTGGCCCAAAGGCCCATCGCTCTAGTTTTAATGATGATTAACTAATGTAGTTATAGCACTAATGATCTTGTGTTTATTTAATCTCAGATATTTGATCAAGATCTTAGTATGTGTTTAGCTTCAACAAAGGATTTGAAGTCAAGTTTTGGAGATAGCACGTGTTGGCTCAAGAGCTTGCGCATCAAGATCGCATCAGGACTCAAGAGGGGTCTAACTCATTGGATCAAGGTTTGGACCAAGTCAAGGAGGAGAAGAAGATTTTCAAGAGAAGATTTTCAAGAAGACTTGTGTTGGGTTTTGTAAGTGTCAAGATTTTATTTTAGATAAAATGTAAAGGATAGATTAGTTGGTGGATTGCTCAAGTTCATTATACACACACACAAGATTTATATATGTTTTAAAAAATACCGTTTTGATTTTTAAGCTTCAAAATATACATGTGTTTTATCAAAACTTATTTTAGAGCTTTGATTGAGGTTTTACCTGCACACAAGAATACAAAATTTTAGATTTAAGAAAAGATTGTGCAAGGTGCTCAATACTACCACTATAGCAAGTGGCTATGCGGGTCGTGATCCATAGGGAGGGACTAGCGATGGAAGCTTGTTTAGTAAGTTCTCTAAAGTGTTTGAATTAATAGTTGTTAAAGTCAGGTTAGAAAGAAAGTGGTAGATTAAGAAGATGGAGAAACTAGAAGTGATATGATATTTACAATGAAAAAGAAGAAGTGTGAAAAGGTTGGGAATATTGTGATTTACACTAAAAATAAAAGAAAGACAAAAAACTAAAAACTTATTTACCTTTTTGGCGTCTGCTTACCTTGGAACCGTTGCAACGACTTACCTTGTCTTTGAAGGCATTCAAGCATGGTGTATAGGATCTTCCCCCTTCTCGATCTACACTACGAAAATAAAAGACAAACTATACTAGCAAGAGAAGGTTTGTTCATCACCATAGGCCATCAAGGGCACTTCAACGGCTAAGCAGTCTCGAAGCTATCAGATTCTCTTGGATTGCAAGACATCAGAGGGAAACAAAAACAAAACAAGAATAGAAGAACAAAAATAAACTTTGAGTTGATTCAATTAACAATGGAAGAAAAGATTACTTACACCGATGTCACCTCAGTACAAGCTTGATCTCCTTCCTCCATGAAAGTATTCTCTCCTCTCAGTTACAAAAATTACATAAAAGAAAACTAAAAAACCTAAATTACAATCTACAAGTTAGCCTAAGAAAAACCCTAATTTTTATTTCTGTCCTCGACTCTGTACTGCGCTGGACTCGACTGTTTTCCCTTCTCTGTTACTCTGCAGGGGTATTTATAGGAGCTGGAAGAAGTAGAGTCCCGGTACGACTCCTCGAAAAAACCTTATCGCCAGACTCGTCAGGATTGCCGCGGAAACGCGGCTTGGGCCGCGTTTCCGCGGCCTTAGCTGTGTCCCTGGCCACGCACTTTCGCGCGTGGCCTCCTCTGGTCCGTCCATCTGGGTTTATCCTTCTGGAAGTTGTATCCTGACTCTTTATTTTGAGATTTTGGGATAACTTGGGAAGCAAGTTACCCTAAATCCAAATCTTCCAATATCTTTTAACAACGAATTTGTTATCTTTGCACTCTCCTTCTTTGGCTTTTATCCTCATCCTGCAAGCATTTAGGGTTGAATAGAAGTCTATCCTTTCCCTCTTTTTTTAGTATTTGCAATTTTTACAATTGGTAATTGCAACTTTGTCATTTGATAATTGCAACTTTTGCATTGGGCTTGAACATGGGCTTTTGGGCTTCTTTTAAGGCTTTATTCTTTATTTAATTAATTACTCAAGGCCTGTACACATTAAATAATAAACATTAGTAATAGAGCATAATTGTAGGAATAAATATGAAAATGTGATAGTAAATGTAGTGATAAATATGCATTTTTTAGTACCTATCACACCCCCACACTTATCTTTTTGCTCGTCCTCAAGTAAAAATCAGAAAGAAAAGAAAAATTAATCTATCCTAACTCACTTTCGTAGGAATCACGGTTGCACTTAGCACGTGTAATAAGCCGTTAAACCTCTAGGTTACCCTAGAGGACGAGTGTTGTCTCGTGAGGGTTTTCAGCGGATTACACCCACAAAATCCATAAAAAGGAAAATATTTGAAATATGTTTGAAGAAACTAAGTAATCTATAAGTTTTTAGGATTATCATTTTTATTCATTCTTAAACTTAGTCTTTATATAGTAAATTGTTATCCTTTTTAGGTAAGAATCAAAATTGAATTTTTGTATAGTCTCTTTCGTTACCAAAAGTCATATGCATCCTTGTGAATCTTTACTAGGAATTCCTTCACTTGGACTCTCATGCCCCTTCTTCTTTTTTTTTTCTTTTTTTAATATGTATAACTTATCTAATTTTCTTTCGTGTAAGTATCAAGGCTTCTTGAGGCCCTCATACCTAACTAATTGACTATTAGATGTGTTAGTACATATATAAATAATATTTCTTAGTTTTCTTAGGCTTTCTAATCCACCCATGTAGCGAACTTAAAGTCGGTGGCTCCCAAACTGGTTGGTCTTAGGGCACCGGGTGAGAAAACACCCCATGGACTTAAGGATTTGAGTGAACTAGGCCACAAAACTAAGGACTTTATTTATACAATCACCTTTAGGCGTGATACTTATGCTTCTTGAGGTACATGTATCCAGCTTAATCAGTGAATTTCCCTTTTTTTTAATTTTTTTATAGGGCACAAGAGTCTTTGTCTTAGAATCCTAGATATGCATTAGGTATGCACATTTCATTAAGGTAAAAATTAAGACTAATTAATTATTCAATTTTTCCTCCTATACCTAAAAATTCAACAATTTATTTATTTTGACCAAGTTTTTAGAAATCCTAATTATGATTTTTCTAATTCTTAAGACTAACTTAGATTTCTTTCAAAAGATAAGTCAAAATATTGTCCCTTTTTTTTTTGGGGAAATTTTGTTAGTTTCTACCTATGTTAGTATGTTAGTAAAGCCTCCCCCTACACTTATCTCATGCATTGTCCTCAATGTATGAATGTATGCATGTATGCATGAAAAAGAAGAAAGGGAAGGAAAATATTACCTTAAGGTGGTGGTTCCGGTGGTAGTCGGATTGGGCCAAGAGTTGCTACCAAATCAAGATAATGTGGTAGTTCACGGAACCTATCTTTATTGACCTCTTTTCTATTTACATGTTTACAGTCCCCAGTGTGAATAGGATCATGGAAGATCCTATCGAAAAAATTACTTCCTTTACATGACCAATCCTGGAAAACCATCACAGAGTCATCATGGTCTATACCTATGTCCAACAAAAGAATGTGACTTGGTAGAATGGTTGACTTGGACTCAAGAATGATAGGTTCAGGAACTAATACCGACTCAGGAAGGTGACTTAAGTCAAGTAAAGGTTCAGGAGTCGAGCTTGGTTCAAGAAGTGGGTCCAAATCAAGAAGTTGAAACTCAAGTCCACAATCATTTTCCCACAATGGAATGCGACTTACTATTGGTGATTCAAGTTTAAGAATGACAGGTGTGGGAATTAAAACTGACTCTAAAATATTACCTAAATCGAGTAACAGAACAGGAGTCAATATTGATTCGGGAATTTGAACTCGATCACAACAAATTTGAGAATCAAGGTCACATATCTCATTGGGTTAAATCTCATAAAAATGAGAACGTGCCAATTTGTCAATGGAACTTTCAAAAGTATGAAATTGGTCAAGTTCAATATGATGATCATCAAAATGGGTGATTCAATTTCATAATCTATGGGTACGGGAATAAATGTTGGCTCAGAAAATTGGTCCAAATTGGGTAAGAATACCGGAGTCAACATAGATTCGAAGATGGAAACTGAATCGCAAAGTTGGGGATCGGGTTCACATTCACAATCTAATTTAATCTCATTGAAATTAAAACTAGCCAATTTGTCCAAGGATTGGGATTGATCAAGTTCATATTGATGTGATGAAATTGAATTTTGATCAAGGTCTTCTAGACAGAATGATTCTTGGTTCCTATCAACTTGGTTGGTTAGTTCAAGAATGTTTGAAAGTCTAGAAATTTGATCATTCATTATATCTTGCAAACGATCCACTTTTTTTTCTAACCCATTGAATGGATCATTGGAGCACTGAAACATTGGTGATGTGGTAAAAGAAGTATATGAAGATAATGGTTAAACATGTGGTTGACAATATGGCTCAGGGGCGTTGTATCCCCATTGACTCTGTGAAGAGTAGTGATGATTATTCCAGTCTTTTCATAGTATTGGGACTGAGGCATGTAATGATTCGGATAAGACCAATCTGGCACACTAGGTTGGTTAAAGTTATGATATGTTGGGTTGGTAATATCCGAAAAAGAGGTTGATGTGTAATATGGATTATTATTAAAATTGAAAAAATTGTTGTTATAAGCCATATCAAAACACAAACAAAGAAAAAGAAAACAAACAAATAAGCAAACAAAAAGAAAAAAATTCTAACCTAATTTAGGGTAGACCTATGACCTAGACGACTCCTAACTGGTTAGACTGTCCACGGGAGGTATAATGTAGACTTTGACCACAAGCTAATCAGCCGGGTCAGGGCAAGATTGGTGGGAGATTTTCCGTCAAAGACGTTCCTTAATTAAATAACCACCAATTTTCGGGCTTTTGGCCCTCAATCCCTTTCCTAGACACTGATTTGGCAGAGTCAAATTCCAACACTGTTCCCCCTTAGGATAATCTCCTAATTGAGTCCGAGATGTCCCTAGGGCTAACGTCTACTCATTTTTAGTTAGACTTGGGTTAGTGAGTGGGGAGATTGTTTGTGGGCCAAGGAAGGGTGATGAAATCCCTACCTTTTCTTATTTATAGGACAAGCCCTTAAGTCAATTTAGTGCACGTGTAAAGCAATAGACAAATATTCACTCAAAAGCAGTAAATCAGCCAAGGGTGCTTCCTAGTCTATATGCAATGCGAACGTACCTTGTCTCCAGTACTCTTCAACAGAAATTAAAAATTAAATAGACACGTGCCTATATGCAAGAGTCTAATTCTTTTTTTTTATTTTTCAACAAATAGGTTACTGTTAATTAATTAGCAGTGTGCGGGTGATCACAGAGAAACGTTAACAGAGCAGTAAACAAATATTGCAATTTGCAGCAACCTGCAGAAAACAGAGTGAGTAGTGAACTACTCAGGCCGCGGAAACGCGGCTTTTGCCGCGGCTCTATAGTAGGCCTTGTTGCTCTGCCTTCGAGGGCAGAGGCTCAGAGTTGCTATGTGTCCTTTGCTGCTGTTAGATTTCCTGTTCTCTGAACCTGCAAACAGAAAAAATAATAAATAATTAGTTTTTTTTTAGAGAATACTTACCGTCCCTCCCCGGTAACAGCGCCAAAATTTTGATTGAGGTTTTACCTGCACACAAGAATACAAAATTTTAGATTTAAGAAAAGGTTGTGCAAGGTACTCAATACTACCGCTATAGCAAGTGGCTATGCGGGTCGTGATCCACAGGGAGGGACTAGCGATGGAAGCTTGTTTAGTAAGTTCTCTAAAGTGTTTGAATTAATAGTTGTTAAAGTCAGGTTAGAAAGAAAGTGGTAGATTAAGAAGATGGAGAAACTAGAAGTGATATGATATTTACAATGAAAAAGAAGAAGTGTGAAAAGATTGGGAATATTGTGATTTACACTAAAAATAAAAGAAAGACAAAAAATTAAAAACTTACTTACCTCTTTGGCGTCTGCTTACCTTGGAACTGTTGCAACGACTTACCTTATCTTTGAAGGCATTCAAGCATGGCGTATAGGATCTTCCCCCTTCTCGATCTACACTACGAAAATAAAAGACAAACTATACTAGCAAGAGAAGGTTTGTTCATCACCATAAGCCATCAAGGGCACTTCAACGGCTAAGCAGTCTCGAAGCTATCAAATTCTCTTGGATTGCAAGACATCAGAGGGAAACAAAAACAAAACAAGAATAGAAGAACAAAAATAAACTTTGAGTTGATTCAATTAACAATGAAAGAAAATATTACTTACACCGATGTCACCTCAGTACAAGCTTGATCTCTTTCCTCCATGAAAGTATCCTCTCCTCTCAGTTACAAAAATTACATAAAAGAAAACTAAAAAACCTAAATTACAATCTACAAGTTAGCCTAAGAAAACCCCTAATTTTTGTTTCTGTCCTCAACTCTGTACTGCGCTAGACTCGACTGTTTTCCCTTCTCTGTTACTCTGCAGGGGTATTTATAGGAGCTGGAAGAAGTAGAGTCCCGGTACGACTCCTCAAAAAAACCTTATCGCCAGACTCGTCAGGATTGCCGCGGAAACGCGGCTTGGGCCGCGTTTTCGCGACCTTAGCTGTGTCCTTGCCACGCGCTTTTGCGCGTGGCCTCCTCTGGTCCGTCCATCTGGGTTTATCCTTCTGGAAGTTGTATCCTGACTCTTTATTTTGAGATTTCGGGATAACTTGGGAAGCAAGTTACCCTAAATCCAAATCTTCCAATATCTTTTAACAACGAATTTGTTATCTTTGCACTCTCCTTCTTTGGCTTTTATCCTCATCTTGCAAGCATTTAGGGTTGAATAGAAGTCTATCCTTTCCCTCTTCTTTTAGTATTTGCAATTTTGCAATTGGTAATTGCAACTTTGTCATTTGATAATTGCAACTTTTGCATTGGGCTTGAACATGGGCTTTTGGGCTTCTTTTAAGGCTTTATTCTTTATTTAATTAATTACTCAAGGCCTGCACACATTAAATAATAAAATATTAGTAATAGTGCATAATTGTAGGAATAAATATGAAAATGTGATAGTAAATGTAGTGATAAATATGCATTTTTTACTACCTATCAAGCTTATTTTCAAAAACATAGATATTTCATCTCATATGTATAGTGGATCATATCCATACACACTAAGCTTCAAAAGTGTTTAAAATATCTTATTTTTTGTATTTGGAGAAGTTTTGAAAAAATCGTTTTTCAATTTGGAGATTGTTTTTGAAAAATATAGTTTTTGTTTAAAGCCAAATTTTCTATATTACAAAAATAGATCAAAATGTTTGTAATATGTTTTGATTTTTAATCAAATATGTTTGAATTTGAATATCAAAGTATATTATTGAACTTATTTTTGTAGAATTTATGAGAATTTATGGGATTATATTAAAGATAAAAAGACCAAGTTTTAATCCCTAAAAATGTTTAACCAGGCCTTCTGCCGGGCGACCGGACAGTCGACCGAGACAGAAGTCAGTTGATCAATCCGGTCGACCAATGTGCATAAACATGCACAGCCAGTTTGGCTGGAGGGCCGGTCGACCGACCCGGTCCACCGTGAGAGAGCTCTGGTATCTGGATCTGGCCCCGGTCGACCGGAAGAGAGCTCTGCTCTCTGTATCCAGGCTTCGGTCGATCGGGTGGTCAGCTGGTGGCACAACGGCCGAAAATCCGACCATTGGCCGGTCGATCGGGCAGTCGATTGACAGTAGGTTTTCCTACTGAGTTGGCCTCCAATGGTCATATTTTGGGATCCTATAAATTGGAGTTCTCTTGGACTGTTTTCAATAAGATTTTTGGAGAGTTTTCAAGTTAGTTTTTCCTACATTTCTAAGTGTTTATCTTCACTTATTTTAAAGCAAATACTTCTATATCAAAAAGAGTGTTTTTCAAGAGTGTTTTGAAAAAGAGATTTCTTGTGTTTTTCCTCCACCATTCTATCTTGTTTTCTCACACATACTTGAGCTATCCATTGCTAATCAATCCTATAGGGATCTTTGTTGTGAGAGAGTTTAAGGTAATCAAAGTGTTAGATCACCAAAGTGTTTCATCTTGTATTTGAGCTGGCGAACTTGTGGGTTTGTATTGTTTCGAGTTCTTGTGGGAGCTCGGTATACAGGTGCGGCCTCGGCAAGTTAGTATACTTGCGTGTGTTGTTCTTGTGGGAACAAGTGAGAGACTAGTGAGTCCAAGGAGTTCTAGTGTGAACTTGTTGTAGGTGTTGTGGCACCGAGTGATCCGGTGAGATCGATTCTAGTGGAAATCCTTCATAGTATTGAAGGCAGGGACGTAGAGTAAGGGTGCTCGAACCTCGAAACAAATCTTCCGTGTTTGCGATTGCTCTGTCATCTCTCACTTGTGTTTATATCTTGCATGCTTACATTGCTTTCATCTTTATATGCTTGATATATTTTGTGGTATATTGATACATGCTTGGGATTGTTTGCTCACACTTATAATCAACCAAGAGAGCCATAACGGCACCTCAACTCTTATCTAGAGGAATCTTGAGGAGATATTCCAGAGCCCTTCACCGGGAATTCGGCTACACTCTTGTGTTATACTTGGTGCGTTTAGCATAATAATTTTTAGTTTGCTTAAATAGTATTAATTCCGCATTAATTCATCTTTAGATTAGCTAGTCACCTATTCACCTCCCTCTAGGTGACCTACAAGTGGTATCAGAGCTTGGTGCTCTTGATTTGGGTCTAAAAACCTAGAGTTAAAGATCCTATTTTTTGGCTAATCACAATATTTTCACACACACATGGATTTCATGACACCTCCCATGTTTGATATTGTAATATCCCTAATCTAAACTACTGTATTTTATTTTCTTCAAGTATTTATTTTATTTACTGAGTATTTTTATTTAATCAAGTTGATTTATTATTTTTCCTGAGATTATTATTATTAAGTATGAAAATTATTTTTGAGACAGTAGATAGTAATTTGACATTTTATAATTTCCGTTATGATTTTTATTGTTGTTGTTATTAGTGTTAATTATTTAATATTATTAATTGTTCTTTTATTAGTAGATGCATTATCTCCTTTCCTTGTATCCTTGATCCTACCATACCTGGTTGGATTCCATAACCCATTACCCGTTTCTATTTTTCTAAGTCCAAACCCATTTGGACCAAACCCACTACCCGTTACTCTATTTGGATCTAACTCAAACCCAATCCAATACCCAATGCCCTATAACCCTATCTCCACCTTTATTTAATCCTAAGATTAACCCTAACCTAATCCCCATCCCCCTCCAACATCCAGCCGCCACCACTCAGATCTCCACGCCCCTCATCACCATGGCCACCCCCGGCGAGATCCGCACCAGCGCAAACCACCAGCAGACCAGCGCCGCCTCCTCTTCGATCTCCGCCACCCGGCCGAGGCCCAAGAAGGGGGCCAAGACCGAAATCAAGGAGACCCTCTGATTAGACGAGAGAGGGCGTGCTTATTATATGTATAGAATGTGATTGATGTACCCTTTCTTATCTCCGCTATAGCACAAGGCTATACCGAGTCGAACCACAAGGAGAGCTAGTGTAGAAACGTTACGATACACGTGAGAAAATCAAACTAGACTTCTTCTATGTTTAAAAGAATAAAGAATTAAAAGAAAAACAAAGAAAAGAATTGGTGGATATGTTCATGGTGGAAATTGGGAGAAAATCAAGATTGAGGTTGGATTGTGATTAACAACTAAAAAGAAATCAAAATCAAGAAAACTTGGAATGCAAGAAATCCATGACTAGCTAACCTTGCTACCTTGCTAAACTCACTAAACTCCGTGATAGTGATGCGTGCCTCATGTTAATTCATTGGCATGGATATGTCTTGCATGTGATCTAATTACTTTCTCACTATGATGATGGGGATTCATTCTTGGACTTGTCTTGTAGCCTCCATAGATGATCATCGGCCTACAAGATAGACTTTCACTAATAGAATCACAAGAGATACACTCAAGGGATGCTTATGTAGAACATACAACATTAAAGATCCGACATAAAGAAGTGTACATCTAATTAGCATATTGGTGCTTCCATCTCCATGTTCCATCAAGGCACTAGTTCAAAGACTAGGCTCTACATGAGGCACACATGAATCATATGGAGAATTACAACAAAATCTTGCCAAGAAATGAAAAGAAACCCATCGGAGAAGAGAAGAACATACAAATTGCAAGATGAAGTAAAGCAATCACCCATGAGTTAGTAGTAGCAAGAGTAGTGGTTAGCTAGTACATGGAACAAGAAATTAGCTACTAGCCATTACAAAAACAAAACAAAGCATGATTAAATTGCTAGAAATTAACAAAGCAAGTAACAAAGTAAAATAAAAGCAAGTGAAGAAGACAAACTAGAATCAAGCTCAAGTAGATATGTAGAGAATGGATCAATCCTTGTATAGCTCCAAGTTGTCACTCCTTGTTGATACAAGCTCTCTCTCTCATACAAATCTCTCTTGCAATGAAATCTAGGGAGAAGAAGATCATAGAGAGCTAAAAACCCTAAACAAAAACTATCAAAATACAAAACCTAGAACTAAACCCTCTCTCTTCTCTGATCAGTCTCAGCTCGCAGGTGATAGTCCAGTATTTATAGCAGATCTGAGAAGCCTCTGGAGAGAAGTTCGTTGCCACAAAATCCGGAGATCTAACGGCCCTAGATTGCCGCGCCCACTTGCGTTCCCGCGGCAAGATCTGGGCCGTTGGTCCAGATCTTTCTGGTACAGGTTAGTTGGGAAGTGGTTATCCACGTGGACCACTTGGATTCTGAGTTTGTTGCGCGGATCTCTCTAGATCTGGATTTGATTTGGCTTTATCTTTAATCTTTTAATTAATCACCTTAATTAGTGGTAATTAAGGTAATTAATTGACTAACTCTCCTTTAAGTATATACCTGCAAATAAGTAGAGAAGAGGATTAAAAATCACTTATTTATTTGTATTATGCATGGGGATTATGATATATAATATGCAATATTGTGTACTAATCACACCCCCACACTTATTCGTTTGCTCGTCCCGAGCAAAACAAAGAAAAAGAAAAGAAAAACTAAGCTACAAGTTTATTACACCACTTTCGCAGGTGACGCGATTGCACTGAGCATGTGCAACAAGCCGTTAAACCTCTAGGTTACCCTAGAGGAGGAGTGTTGTCTCCTGAGGGTTTTCAGCGGATTACACCCACAAAATCCATAAAGAAAGAAGACAAATGTTAGTATTTTGAAAACGCATTTTGAATAAGAGACAAGTTTACGAACTATTTTTGCAAAAATATAAGTGATCCTAGGTCATAAGTCCACCTATAATCATTCTTTCTTAAACTTAGTATCCATGCAAGATCTTGTTTTCAATTAAAGTAAGAATTCAAAATTGGATTGAATATTTTATCTTTCATAAAACCTAGATAATATGCACACCGTGCTCTGTGAAAATTTCTGGGATTTCAACTCTAACCATAAAGCCATTTATTTATATATATTCTTTTTTCTTTTTCTTCCCTTAGTTTTATTAGGCTTTCTAATTCACCCATGTAGCGAGCCTATAACCGATGACTCCCAGACCAGATGGTCTTAGGGCACCAGATGAGGAAACATCCCTCGGGTTTAAGGACTCGAGTGAAAAAGGCCACAAAACTAAGAGGGATTATTCTTAATCACCGTTAGGCGTGAATAATCATGCTTCTTGAGGCACAATTATCCAGCTTAATAAGTGAGATCACCGTTAGGCGTGAGTCATCATGCTTCTTGAGGCACAATTTCCCAGCTTAATAAGTGATCTTTTATTTATATATTTTTTTTCTTTTTTTTCTTTTTCTCTTTTTTTTTTTTTATATATATATATATATGGCATTTTTGGTCTTTGTTTCCATCCCAAGAAATGTGTAAGTGTAAAGTGCATATTATCTAAGGCAAAAAATGTAAGATAAAAATATATCACCAATTTTACTTACTTAGCCTATAATTTTCAAACAAGATCTATTATTTCAACTAAGTTTAAGATGTCATAATTAAGGCTTTCTTAATTTCTAAGATACATCTTAATTTTCTTAAAAATAGATCAAAACTTTGTTTCTTATTTCAAAAAGTTTTTATTTTTATTATTTTTTTATTATTTTTATTAAAAGAAAAATCTAAAAGAAAATAGAAAATCTATAAAGAAAGGTAAAATCTAAAAGAAAATAAAAACCTAAAGAAAGGTAAAATCTAAAAGAAAATAAAAACCTAAAAAGAAAATGAAAATCCTAAAAATTGAAAATCCTATGATCCTATGTTAGTAAACCCTCCCCCACACTTATTTCATGCATTGTCCTCAATGCATTATGGTAAATGTATGCATGAAATAGGTAAGAGGTAGGAAAAATTATTTACAAGGAATATACAAATGTAACTCTCACCTGGGTTTTTGGTCGCTTCCCTCTGGCCCGTTTCCCATCGTTCCAATGTGTTCTCTTTCTTGAACTCCATTGGGAAACGGTCTGAATTGTTCTTACCCTAGGTGATTCCAGTTTCAATTTGTTGTTGTTTTCATTCATACTCTTTCCACTACATCGTTCACACACAAAGTCCTTATCACCACTCTCACTCAGAATCTCATCACTTCCAGTGTTTAGAAATTTTAGCTCTTCTCCATATAATTCTTCAAAACTCACATTAACATCCGGAAGTGGACAATTAACTAATTTACCCCGAGTTGACTCATCTAAGCACATGATCTCATCAGCAAACAAGTCTTCAAATGATATATCAATTGGAGGTTCAAATACAGTCTCAGTTGGCTCATTGAAAGTGAAAGTATCCAAATCAACTTTCCCCGTTTGAAAGGGTACTCGGATAAGAGAATCGCAAGATTGTGACTCATCTTTTGGATCTTCACCTTCCTCCTCACAATTGTTACTAATGAAATTAACCTCAAATGTTTGATCTTTTATTTTGTGAGGCTGTGTGTGGAAGACATTGTGTTCATGTGTCATGTTACCAAAAGTCAACCTCATTGATCCATTCCGGCAATTAATGATTGCATTTGCAGTAGCCAGGAATGGTCGTCCCAGAATGACAGGAATTTGTGCCCTTTGATTGGAATTTGACACTGGTTTTGTTTCAAGGACAACAAAGTCAACTGGATAAAAGAATTCTCCAACTTTGACCAGGACATCTTGAATTACCCCCTTGGGTTTAGTAACAGAGCGATCAGCCAATTGAATGGTCATTTGGGTTGGGTGGAGATCACCTAACCCCAATTGTTGGTACACAGAGAAAGGTAGGAGATTGATACTGGCCCCCAAATCAAGAAGTGCTCTATTTATTGTAGTCTGTCCTATGATGCATGAAATGGTGGGGCTCCCTGGGTCTTTGTATTTTACAGGAATTGGACCAGTGAGCAACTCAGTGATGGATGATGCTAGGAAGACTTTTTTAGGGACTTGGGTCTTCCTCTTCTTGGTGCACATTTCCTTCAAAAATTTGGCATATGATGGCACTTGTTGAATGGCATCAAGAAGAGGGACATTGATTTGGACCTTATTGAATGTTTCTTTTATTTTCTCCATGTGAGCATTTGACTTGTTATTTCTCAGCCTATTTGGATATGGAACTATAGGCTTGTATGTATGCTCATCTACCTTTTCTTCACCCTTGGCCTTGGAAGTGGATGGCTCTGAACTAGAGGATGGTTTGTCAAAAGTTGGTGGTTTTGGGACATGAGGAGTTTGCTTTGGTACTGGATGAGATTGTGGACTAGAAACCTTATTGTCAACTTGTTTTCCAGATCTCAGGGTATGAATGGCATTACAGTGACTGGGTCCTGAATTTTCAACTTTGGGATTTAGCAATGGCTGATTTGGGAACAGTCCTTTTTGATTCTCAGCCAATTGCTTGATCTGGACCTTCATTTCATTCAACTCCTGTTGCTGGTTCTTTGTTAAGGTTTCTATCATTTGTTTCAACTCAGATATTTCAGAATTATTTTGGGGTGGATGTTGAGGATATGGAGATTGGAACTGTGATTGGTAATATGGTGGTGGGTCCTGATATGACTGATATGACTGTAGTGGACTTTGAGATGGATGAACATACAGTGAATTCTGATCAAAACTGGATGAATGAAACTGAGCATTGTACCGATGTGGAAGTGGTGGCATATGATGCTCAGTACCAGACTGACTCCATAAAGAATTTGGATGGTTCTGCCATCCTGACTTGTAAGTGCTGGAGTATGGGGGTCTGGTAAATGCTGCATTCATGTTCTCCTGAAATGGGGGCTGATATAATGGACACTCTTCAACAACATGGCTAAGGTCTTGACAATTGGTGCAACCTGGTCTAATTAAAGGCAATGGGTTGACCTGGTTGACCACAGAATTCCCTTTTGACTCAAGCAACTCTATCCTCTTCATTAATTGTGTGATCTTGGTTTCTGCAGCTAGAGAGGATTCTTTGGAGTGTGTACCAGTTCTGGAAGTAGTGGAAGTGGATTTGTCAGGACAAGACTCCCACTGAATGGTTTTTTCAGCTAGGGTTTCAAAGAGATCCCACCCCTGATGTTCATCTTTTTTCAAAAATTCCCCCTGGCACATGGATTCTAAAAGGGTTTTTGTTTGGTAATCTAATCCATCATAGATAATCTGGCATAGACGCCATTTCTCCATGCCATGATGGGGACATAGGGCTAAGAGGTCTTTGAAACGCTCAAGATATTTCCAGAAAGGTTCATTTTGTTCTTGCTTGAATTGCATTATGTTTTTTCTCATGAGGGCTGTTTTGTGGATAGAATAGAATTTCCTAAGAAAGACCTTAACAAAATCATCCCATGAAGATATGGAACTGACAGGAAGACTATAAAGCCATTTCTTAGCTAAATCTTTAAGTGCAAACGGTATGAACCGTAACCTAACAGCATCCTCAGAAAGTTGGGATATTCTCATCATTTGGCATACCTCTTCAAACTCACGAATAAAGAGGTACGCGTCCTCAGACTCAAGACCATGGAAGTGGGGAAGTGTACTAATGAATTGTGGTTTCAGCTCAAAGTTGTTTCCATTAGGCTCGGGGAGAAGAATGCATGAAGGAATGGAGGTGCGAATCGGATAAAATCGATCCTGAAGTGAGACGTTGTTGGTCATGATGTGAAGTGGATGTGTAAGTGCAAGTGTAGAATTAGGATCACAAAACCACTATTGTATATACAATCACAAACAACGTGCACCGATCACACCAGCGAAAAAAGAAAAATAACAAACAACAAAAGAAAAAATCAATCCAAGCTTGTCTAGGGTTTCTGGTCCTAGATGACTCCTAAATAGACTGTCCACAGGAGGTTTAGTGTAGACCTTGACTATAAGCAAATCAGCCAGGGAAGGGTAAAGTCGTTGGGAGGTTTTCCGTCCGAAGACGTTCCTTAATTAAGTAACCAACAACCTTCGGGCTTTCGGCCCTTAACCCCTTTCCTAGACACCGATTTTACAGAAGTCAATTTCCAACACTTTTCCCCCTTAGGATAATCTCCTAAGTGAGTCCGGATGTCCCTAGGGCCAACGTCTATCAAATTTTATTTACAAGCTTAGGATTGTGAGTACGTGAGGAAAATGATTTTCGGGCTAAGGAAAGGGTAATGACCTCCCCCACCTTATGTTATTTACGGGATATGCCCTTAAAGTAAATTCGTGCAAGTGTACGATGAAAGATAACTAGGATACACTCAAAGCAAGAAAATCAAGCAAGAGTTTGTCCTAGTCTAATATGCAATGCAAAACACGTACCTTGTCCCACGCACTCTTCAACAGTAAAAGTAAAGAATTGAAAGACACGTGCCTAAAATGCGAGTGTCTAAACAATTTTTAGCAATTATCAACCAATTTTTACTGTTGAATTAATTAAGCAGGAATACAGAGAAGTATACAGGAAATGAAGTATATAGGCAGCAGTATCTTGCAGAGCAGAAGCCCCTGCAAAAATTAGGTCAGTAATGAACTCCAAACTGCCGCGTTTCCACGGCCAGGGCCGCGGGTCCGCGGCCGTTCAGAGGACTTCTGGCTTCTGCTTTTGAGAGCAGAAGACCAGAGCCACTTATATGTATTCTGCAATTGATATTTTCCTGTTTTCTTCTCCTGTAACCTGCAACAGAGAAGAAATATAGTTTAGTTTCTCACTTTTAAAAATAATACCGTCGCTCTCCCCGGCAACGGCGCCAAAAATTTGATTAGACGAGAGAGGGCGTGCTTATTATATGTATAGAATGTGATTGATGTACCCTTTCTTATCTCCGCTATAGCACAAGGCTATACCGAGTCGAACCACAAGGAGAGCTAGTGTAGAAACGTTACGATACACGTGAGAAAATCAAACTAGACTTCTTCTATGTTTAAAAGAATAAAGAATTAAAAGAAAAACAAAGAAAAGAATTGGTGGATATGTTCATGGTGGAAATTGGGAGAAAATCAAGATTGAGGTTGGATTGTGATTAACAACTAAAAAGAAATCAAAATCAAGAAAACTTGGAATGCAAGAAATCCATGACTAGCTAACCTTGCTACCTTGCTAAACTCACTAAACTCCGTGATAGTGATGCGTGCCTCATGTTAATTCATTGGCATGGATATGTCTTGCATGTGATCTAATTACTTTCTCACTATGATGATGGGGATTCATTCTTGGACTTGTCTTGTAGCCTCCATAGATGATCATCGGCCTACAAGATAGACTTTCACTAATAGAATCACAAGAGATACACTCAAGGGATGCTTATGTAGAACATACAACATTAAAGATCCGACATAAAGAAGTGTACATCTAATTAGCATATTGGTGCTTCCATCTCCATGTTCCATCAAGGCACTAGTTCAAAGACTAGGCTCTACATGAGGCACACATGAATCATATGGAGAATTACAACAAAATCTTGCCAAGAAATGAAAAGAAACCCATCGGAGAAGAGAAGAACATACAAATTGCAAGATGAAGTAAAGCAATCACCCATGAGTTAGTAGTAGCAAGAGTAGTGGTTAGCTAGTACATGGAACAAGAAATTAGCTACTAGCCATTACAAAAACAAAACAAAGCATGATTAAATTGCTAGAAATTAACAAAGCAAGTAACAAAGTAAAATAAAAGCAAGTGAAGAAGACAAACTAGAATCAAGCTCAAGTAGATATGTAGAGAATGGATCAATCCTTGTATAGCTCCAAGTTGTCACTCCTTGTTGATACAAGCTCTCTCTCTCATACAAATCTCTCTTGCAATGAAATCTAGGGAGAAGAAGATCATAGAGAGCTAAAAACCCTAAACAAAAACTATCAAAATACAAAACCTAGAACTAAACCCTCTCTCTTCTCTGATCAGTCTCAGCTCGCAGGTGATAGTCCAGTATTTATAGCAGATCTGAGAAGCCTCTGGAGAGAAGTTCGTTGCCACAAAATCCGGAGATCTAACGGCCCTAGATTGCCGCGCCCACTTGCGTTCCCGCGGCAAGATCTGGGCCGTTGGTCCAGATCTTTCTGGTACAGGTTAGTTGGGAAGTGGTTATCCACGTGGACCACTTGGATTCTGAGTTTGTTGCGCGGATCTCTCTAGATCTGGATTTGATTTGGCTTTATCTTTAATCTTTTAATTAATCACCTTAATTAGTGGTAATTAAGGTAATTAATTGACTAACTCTCCTTTAAGTATATACCTGCAAATAAGTAGAGAAGAGGATTAAAAATCACTTATTTATTTGTATTATGCATGGGGATTATGATATATAATATGCAATATTGTGTACTAATCACCCTCCTCGCCCCTAGGTTCTACACGACGAACTTCGATGAGATGGAGATGCTGTTCAACAAGGAGATCAACAAGAACCTCAACCAGGCCGCGTTCCTCCTTGGCGCATCCTCGGCTTGCAGCCTATACTGGATGTTCCAATATATGGAAGAATTGCAACTCTCGAACTCTTCAGGCCCCATGGAGAACAACAAGATTTCCTATTTATTGCCACAGAGAAATACAAATTTTGTGTTCTTCAATGGGATGCAGAGGCATCAGAGCTTATAACAAGAGCAATGGGAGATGTTTCTGATCGAATTGGCCGAGCCATTTCCCCCTGCAGTCATGCCTCTCCCCGCCTCCCTTATTGTGAGTGTATACACTTTATCTTTGCAGCATGCTGATTCCTCCAGTAGCTAATTTGATTATTATTTGGTTTGGTTAGACTTTACCTCTTCTGTTTATATTTCTCACCCAACTTGCAAGCAGCAGTTTTCTACTTCAATAATGAATTACCTTTTTCTTTGCCATTGTGATTAGATCCAAAGTAGTGAAATGATGCTTCTGCATCCTGCTGCACTTCTTGTCCAACAAACAGGATACTTGATGCATTCTTGTTAATTTGTTCTTATTTCGTTGATTAGTTAATAAGTGACTTTTATATAGAGTCCTGCCCACTTATGCTTTCAATATTTTCAACATAGTTGCCCTCCTCATCCTGTTGAAAGTTAGCCTGTCTTTTAAAAGCTTTTATGTTAGTTTAAATTTGATTCCAACAATGTTACTGTGCTATTTTGAGAGGGCTTATCATAAGGATCAGATAGCAGTTTTCATGGTGTGTGTTACATTTCATTCTTTTAGGTCAATCTACCTTTTTATTTTGCTTCATGTTCCATATCATAAATCACTTCTTCTTGAAATAGTTAGACATCCCTATTGCCACCTCAAATTTATAAGAAATTCATTTTCATGGACAAAAAGTGCATATAAATCTTTAAAAATTAACATATCAGTGATCCTAAAATATTAGAATATCAAAATGTTTATGTTGCTCTTGTCCTTTCTTTTGGTTATGAGGTATTTGTTACGAAATTGCTTAACAACAGGAAGTTAATATAGGTTTTACGATTAGGAGTGCTTCTGGTAGAGAGATTTAGGGAGGTGACTATTCTGATTTACCAGAATAGTTAGGAATTGGGTTTGTGCTAGTTGTTTGGTTAAGAGTTAGAAATAGCAAGAATAAGAATTGAGATAGAGAGAAAAGATGGAAGAGAAGCCAGATGTCAAAGAATGACTAGAACCTACTTACAAGTCAAGAGCTTGTTTACAATTTTAACTTGCAGTCAACCTCATGCTAATAAATTATAGTGGTTCATTGAACTTGTTCAGTCATAGATCCCAATCTTTTGACTGATTTTGGCCGCCTGTTGCATCAGCTTCCTTTTCAGCTCATCTCTGTATGCTACAGGCATAGATTGACTTTTGGATGGGGATAATCAAGTCTTCTGAGTTCTTGTTTTTCTAGATTTGTTATGTTTTGATGAGATCCTTAAATAGGACGAATTTGGTCGGAATGGAATGTGAGGATTTGATTAGGTGTATCAGAATAATTGTTATTTCCGTTATTGAGAGCTAGATGTATCAATGACTTGAGAATATTGGTTATTTTCATAGTTTGCCCAGATTATTCTATTCTTGATAGTAAGTTATTACTCCCCTTATATATCTTGATTTACTTGTGGAACCTGACTGACTACTTGACATCTACCTGATAAATATACTGTTCATGTTACTGAAAGTTA
This sequence comes from Agave tequilana, assembly GCA_038442645.1. NCBI lineage: Eukaryota > Viridiplantae > Streptophyta > Magnoliopsida > Asparagales > Asparagaceae > Agave > Agave tequilana. The sequence continues at coordinate 43,234 of JAVJIF010014753.1, forward strand.
CTGGGAAAATATTGTTGGACCGTAACACTTTCATTGTTCTATTGTTCTACCGTTTACACGGTATTATTGTTCACATTGTTATTGTCACATTGATATTGTTATTGTCACCGTATCGTCCCAGTAATCGAAATGACATGGATATTGATTGTTATAAATAATAATGTAAATGGACAACTTACACTGGGATTGGGGAAATTGATGGAGGAGACAGCGTCTGTATTTTGGGTGGACCTAGGATACAGGTTGTGCAGCCGAGATACGGTTCCACTGCAGGGTTCCGGGGGATGACTGACATCCCGTATTGTTCATATTGTCAGTGCATTGACACATTGTTATTGTTATTATTATTGACTACCTAGCGGTAGGACCTGGTTCAGCGCCAGGTGATTGGGCCGTGGTTCCGGGTATGTACGGAACCCACCTAAAACATGGACAAAGTCTCTTCCACTAATTTCAATAACTTAGGACCCTGATTGACACATGTAGTAGGCGTAGTATGGGATGCGTCTATTACAGGTGGCAATTGGTGTTCGCTGACATAATAAATAAAAATAAACTGTTAATGTATTGTGACTGACCGCAATCATCTAACTGTACATTTATACCACTGTAATAGACATATAACTATAACCATGACTGGATTGTATTACAACTAGTGACATGCTAGGTTCACACCATAACGTTAGTGTTGTTTACAGTTATGTTAGTTACCTTGTTTTACATACTGGGTGTTATTCAGTGTTTATCATGTTATTCAGTCTTTTTATATCTGCAGTTGATCTTACTATTATATATATGCACATGGTTTCTTCTGCACGAGCTGTTTCCCCTTTACACACACACTCATTATGGTCGCGTTCTGACGACCCTGGATTTGCACGTCCAGATATTGGACGGTTGGTTTCCTTTGTGCAGGTGTTCGTTGAGGCCGTATGCTTCGCGAATAGCTGGAACTTCTTCCTATTCTATTTCTGGTATTTCACCTCTTTATATTTTGTCATTTCCTGATTTTGCATTTATTGCTTTCAGCTGCCATGTTCTTGCCATCATCTATCTGCTATCCTTAGAATTGTCACTATATGTATTATTGCAGTGTTCATTTAATATTATGCTTCTGATTATGGCTTGTTCAGGTTACTTTAGGCTTAGCGTATATACGTGGGGTATTTTTCTCGCGTATATGCGTCGCCATAACGTCTTCGTATCTTTAGGATCGGGGCGTTACAGAGTGGTATCAGAGCCTAGGTTCGACATAAAGAGAGAACTTAGGTCTTACCGGTAACTTGAACGAGCTATAATTGCACTGCAATATACATATACTATCCATGCAATGATAATGACTCCATTGGAATTGATCGTTCACTCCTTTGAAATCCATCTCTTTGATCTTTTGATCTCCCTGATCACATCTCTCCTATAGAGTAATCTTGATTCTTATCTTCCTTTCGATTCTATTTCTGATCTTATCTTTTAGAATTGGCCACTCTATTCTGAAGCTGGTAGTAGAGATCAGAGCGCGCAGTGGAACCATGGTGTCCCAGCGAGGCGACGTGGAAGAGTTGTCTTCTCTTTTGACCTGATTTTTATCATTCTCTACTTTATTGAAATTTCGAGGACGAAATTTTTATTAAGGTGGGTAGAATGTAATATCCCTAATCTAAACTACTGTATTTTATTTTCTTCAAGTATTTATTTTATTTACTGAGTATTTTTATTTAATCAAGTTGATTTATTATTTTTCCTGAGATTATTATTATTAAGTATGAAAATTATTTTTGAGACAGTAGATAGTAATTTGACATTTTATAATTTCCGTTATGATTTTTATTGTTGTTGTTATTAGTGTTAATTATTTAATATTATTAATTGTTCTTTTATTAGTAGATGCATTATCTCCTTTCCTTGTATCCTTGATCCTACCATACCTGGTTGGATTCCATAACCCATTACCCGTTTCTATTTTTCTAAGTCCAAACCCATTTGGACCAAACCCACTACCCGTTACTCTATTTGGATCTAACTCAAACCCAATCCAATACCCAATGCCCTATAACCCTATCTCCACCTTTATTTAATCCTAAGATTAACCCTAACCTAATCCCCATCCCCCTCCAACATCCAGCCGCCACCACTCAGATCTCCACGCCCCTCATCACCATGGCCACCCCCGGCGAGATCCGCACCAGCGCAAACCACCAGCAGACCAGCGCCGCCTCCTCTTCGATCTCCGCCACCCGGCCGAGGCCCAAGAAGGGGGCCAAGACCGAAACAAGGAGACCCTCCTCGCCCCTAGGTTCTACACGACGAACTTCAATGAGATGGAGATGCTGTTCAACAAGGAGATCAACAAGAACCTCAACCAGGCCGCGTTCCTCCTTGGCGCATCCTCGACTTGCAGCCTATACTGGATGTTCCAATATATGGAAGAATTGCAACTCTCGAACTCTTCAGGCCCCATGGAGAACAACAAGATTTCCTATTTATTGCCACAGAGAAATACAAATTTGTGTTCTTCAATGGGATACAGAGGCATCAGAGCTTATAACAAGAGCAATGGGAGATGTTTCTGATTGAATTGGCCGAGCCATTTCCCCCTGCAGTCATGCCTCTCCCCGCCTCCCTTATTGTGAGTGTATACACTTTATCTTTGCAGCATGCTGATTCCTCCAGTAGCTAATTTGATTATTATTTGGTTTGGTTAGACTTTACCTCTTCTGTTTATATTTCTCACCCAACTTGCAAGCAGCAGTTTTCTACTTCAATAATGAATTACCTTTTTCTTTGCCATTGTGATTAGATCCAAGTAGTGAAATGATGCTTCTGCATCCTGCTGCACTTCTTGTCCAACAAACAGGATACTTGATGCATTCTTGTTAATTTGTTCTTATTTCGTTGATTAGTTAATAAGTGACTTTTATATAGAGTCCTGCCCACTTATGCTTTCAATATTTTCAACATAGTTGCCCTCCTCATCCTGTTGAAAGTTAGCCTGTCTTTTAAAAGCTTTTATGTTAGTTTAAATTTGATTCCAACAATGTTACTGTGCTATTTTGAGAGGGCTTATCATAAGGATCAGATAGCAGTTTTCATGGTGTGTGTTACATTTCATTCTTTTAGGTCAATCTACCTTTTTATTTTGCTTCATGTTCCATATCATAAATCACTTCTTCTTGAAATAGTTAGACATCCCTATTGCCACCTCAAATTATAAGAAATTCATTTTCATGGACAAAAAGTGCATATAAATCTTTAAAAATTAACATATTAGTGATCCTAAAATATTAGAATATCAAAATGTTTATGTTGCTCTTGTCCTTTCTTTTGGTTATGAGGTATTTGTTACGAAATTGCTTAACAACAGGAAGTTAATATAGGTTTTACGATTAGGAGTGCTTCTGGTTGAGAGATTTAGGGAGGTGACTATTCTGATTTACCAGAATAGTTAGGAATTGGGTTTGTGCTAGTTGTTTGGTTAAGAGTTAGAAATAGCAAGAATTAAGAATTGAGATAGAGAGAAAAGATGGAAGAGAAGCCAGATGTCAAAGAATGACTAGAACCTACTTACAAGTCAAGAGCTTGTTTACAATTTTAACTTGCAGTCAACCTCATGCTAATAAATTATAGTGGTTCATTGAACTTGTTCAGTCATAGATCCCAATCTTTTGACTGATTTTGGCCACCTGTTGCATCAGCTTCCTTTTCAGCTCATCTCTGTATGCTACAGGCATAGATTGACTTTTGGATGGGGATAATCAAGTCTTCTGAGTTCTTGTTTTTCTAGATTTGTTATGTTTTGATGAGATCCTTAAATAGGACGAATTTGGTCGGAATGGAGTGTGAGGATTTGATTAGGTGTATCAGAATAATTGTTATTTCCGTTATTGAGAGCTAGATGTATCAATGACTTGAGAATATTGGTTATTTTCATAGTTTGCCCAGATTATTCTATTCTTGATAGTAAGTTATTACTCCCCTTATATATCTTGATTTACTTGTGGAACCTGACTGACTACTTGACATCTACCTGATAAATATACTGTTCATGTTACTGAAAGTTACTGGGAAAATATTGTTGGACCGTAACACTTTCATTGTTCTATTGTTCTACCGTTTACACGGTATTATTGTTCACATTGTTATTGTCACATTGATATTGTTATTGTCACCGTATCGTCCCAGTAATCGAAATGACATGGATATTGATTGTTATAAATAATAATGTAAATGGACAACTTACACTGGGATTGGGGAAATTGATGGAGGAGACAGCGTCTGTATTTTGGGTGGACCTAGGATACAGGTTGCGCAGCCGAGATACGGTTCCACTGCAGGGTTCCGGGGGATGACTGACATCCCGTATTGTTCATATTGTCATTGCATTGACACATTGTTATTGTTATTGTTATTGACTACCTAGCGTAGGACCTGGTTCAGCGCCAGGTGATTGGGCCGTGGTTCCGGGTATGTACGGAACCCACCTAAAACATGGACAAAGTCTCTTCCACTAATTTCAATAACTTAGGACCCTGATTGACACATGTAGTAGGCGTAGTATGGGATGCGTCTATTATAGGTGGCAATTGGTGTTCGCTGACATAATAAATAAAAATAAACTGTTAATGTATTGTGACTGACCGCAATCATCTAACTGTACATTTATACCACTGTAATAGACATATAACTATAACCATGACTGGATTGTATTACAACTAGTGACATGCTAGGTTCACACCATAACGTTAGTGTTGTTTATAGTTATGTTAGTTACCTTGTTTTACATACTGGGTGTTATTCAGTGTTTATCATGTTATTCAGTCTTTTTATATCTGCAGTTGATCTTACTATTATATATATGCACATGGTTTCTTCTGCACGAGCTGTTTCCCCTTTACACACACACTCATTATGGTCGCGTTCTGACGACCCTGGATTTGCACGTCCAGATATTGGACGGTTGGTTTCCTTTGTGCAGGTGTTCATTGAGGCCGTATGCTTCGCGAATAGCTGGAACTTCTTCCTATTCTATTTCTGGTATTTCACCTCTTTATATTTTGTCATTTCCTGATTTTGCATTTATTGCTTTCAGCTGCCATGTTCTTGCCATCATCTATCTGCTATCCTTAGAATTGTCACTATATGTATTATTGCAGTGTTCATTTAATATTATGCTTCTGATTATGGCTTGTTCAGGTTACTTTAGGCTTAGCGTATATACGTGGGGTATTTTCCTCGCGTATATGCGTCGCCATAACGTCTCCGTATCTTTAGGATCGGGGCGTTACAGATATTCTTAACATCTAAACTTGGAAAGTTAAGATGTCAATGTAACTCAAAGCCCTAGGCATTCATGTTTATCATGCTACCATTAAGGATTCATACTTTAGTAATAGTAAGTATCTTGAGGCTAACTCAAAAGCCATCCATGCTTTGAAGAGTACCCTAAATGATGAATATTTATCTAAGATTTCTAACTTTGATTCGGCTTTTATAGTATGAAACACTTTAGTCTCCTTTGGTGAACAAAAGTAATACTATACAGGGAGTGACTCAGATGATGGAAGTGATGCTTCCAACTTGTGCTACATGGTCTACGGGGATAGCCCCCTTGAGGTAAACTCAGAATCCCATCTAGATGAGGATGTTGACATGCCATATGATGAACTTGCTTTATTTTATCAACAACTTCTTGAAAAATATGATTTGCTTAAAAAGGACCATAAAAGATTGAAAAATAAATATGAGTCCATTTCAAAAGAAAAGGATTCCTTTCAAAATAAATTTGAAAACATTTTAAAAGAAAATGAAATTTTGAAAAAGGAGAATATTTTCTTGTCTTCTAAATTAAATGATCTTTATGAAGGAAATAATTATTTGATAAATAAAATTAATTTGGTGGAAAAGAAAAAAATTGCTTTGAAAGAAAACAACTCTTTGAAAAGAAAAATTGTTTCAAAAGAAAAAGAAAATACTTCTAAAAAGAAAAAGGTTGTTGATTCTCATTCTTGTCATGCTCTTCATGCTACCATCAATAAAAATGAGATTCAGAATTTGAAAAATAGAATTAATTGTCGAACTCAACTTTGAGCAATTGTGCATTTAATCATTCTTAATTAGAAACCTTGTTTCAAAAGAAATAAGCTCCACATATTCATACACATCATCCACGGTATACACATGAACACTTTGCACATCATGATCTCACTCATTCTCATGTACATGCTAGAGTGTACAAATGTACACATTGCAGCCGCAAAGGCCATCTTACAAGATTTTGCTATGATAGAATAAATTCTTTAAATTTTGCTAATAAAAATGTTTGGGTCCCTTATGTTACAACCCCTGTGGGCCAAAAGAAAATGGGTACAAAAATTCTCACCTCTTGTATTTGATTTAGGTGTGGGCTCTCATATGGTGTGAGAGGGTTGATGCCATGGTGGTGGATGCATGAGCTAGATGGACACACCAAATTGATGCATCACTATCAAGGAAGTTTGGTGGGAGGAGCACCATATTTTGGAGGCTTAGAGAATAGTGCATATGCTTTGATAACTATCTCTAAACTCCTATTTTAGTTTACATGCTTCTATATAAATATTTTTAGCATGTTTTGGTCTTTGTGCTGCTTGTGGTGAATACTAATTTAGATGTAGTTTTTGTTGGCCCAAGAGGTTACACTCTCAAATTGTTTTATGTTTTGATGATGACAAACCAAATAAGAGCTATTTGGTACTAATGAATTTGCTTAAGATAAGTTTCAAGATAAGTACCATGTTTGGAGGGCATTGCTTGCTATTGCAACAACTTCTAGGTTCATAAAGCTATGAAGGCATATTGCACATCAAGAAAGGATCATAGAAGAAGAAAGCTCTAGCAAGGATAGCATGGCTCAAAGACTTGAAGCTTGCTCAAGAATTCTTTAATTATTTTGTTTTTAGATTTATAGTTTGTTAAAGAATAGTGGATAGGTTTGAAGCTCTATCACACACGTCTTTGCGCACACACTTAATCCAAAATAATTTCTTATAATTTATACAAAAATATTTTGCATACAAGATTTTACCTACAGATATATATTTATGTTTTATGCTAATCCCTGTTCAAAAGTATTTTTGTCAAAATCAAAATTCCTTTAATTTTCTGTCTAAAACCTGATTTTTTACCTAAGCCAGTCGACCGGACAGTCGACCGGACCTATGACAGGTTTGGCCGGTCGACCGGCCCAGTCGATTGAAGCTCTGGGTGTACATGTATCAGTGTGCACGTTTTTGCGGTCGACCGCACGGTCGACCGACTGTAACTCAGTCTGCTCTCGGATAGATTGGGTCGACCGGGCGGTCGACCGCTGGCCTGCAACGGTCATAATTTTGAACGTGCGGTCGACCGGCCAGTCGACCGAACTATCCGTTGAACAGTAACGGGCAGTTTTTAATGAGCTGTTTTATTTTGTCTTCTTGTGTTTAAAATTGGTTTAAGGGATATATTTCAAACCTAATACTCTCTGATTAATCCTAATTATGTTTTATCCCTAAACCCTAGCCCTCTCCTATAAATAGGGGTGTTTGGGGAGAGATTGGTTACAACAACAATTTTTGCAAGAAAAATTCAAAAGTTTAAGGCTTTCAAAAGAGATTTGTTTCTTGATTTTTGTGCTGAAATTCTCTCTCATTTTCTGAAGTGGTTTTTCAAATACTCTCTGATTTAATTTTCTTTCTTCACTTACAACAAGAGCTTCATTCCTACTCATTGTTCTCTAAGGACCTTTTGTAAGGGAAGAGACATTTGAAAGAGAGAGTTTGTGGTCTTTTGACTACTCAGAAATTGCTTGTAATCGAGATTGTAGAGTTGGGTACTCCGGTGTAATTGTGATTTCTTTGAGATAGTGGAAGTAGCTAGAATCCTTCTGGGGAAGGCGGGGAGCAGAGCTGGGTGCTCGAACCTCGATAACATATCCTTGTGTTTGCGATTGGTTTACATTCTTGCACTTATTACTTGCTTATCATCATCATTGCTATATTTACTTGCTTTCATTCATCTTGTGAATCTAGTGTGGTGATTGTTACATCTTAATTTTTAATTTGTCCATTGATTAGCATTATCACCTATTCACCCCCCCTCTAGGTGATTTTCAATTGGTATCAGAGCTTGGACTCTAGGTTTTGGCTTAACATCCATAGAGAGATCCTTAAAATTTGCTAATCCACATTTTCATTCATACATTCATACACTAGTAAACATGGCCGATAACATTAAAACCCCTCCTAAATTTGATGGACTTAATTTCCCTATTTGGAAGGTTAGGATGACTATATTTTTGCAATCTTTGGGTAGCTTAGTGGCCAAGTCCTTGACCAAACCCTATGTTGCACCCGATGGTGATGAGAGCACTTGGACCAACTTCAACTTTAGAGAATACGAGGCAACTCCAAGGCCCAAAACTCCCTATTAACCGCCTTGAATGAGGATGACCTTACACGGGTAATTCATTGCCAATCCGCCTATGAGATTTGGCAACACTTATTGGTCACACACGAAGGGACTTCACAAGTCAAGAGAGCTAAGATAGATCTCTTGAGGTCCCAATATGAGTCATTTAAAATGATTGATGATGAGTCTATTGATAGTATGATTACAAGGTTTACTAAAATCACTAATGGTCTTTCTTCCTTAGGTGATGACACCTCCAACAATCAAAAGGTGCGAAAAGTGATTCGGGCTCTTCCGTCTTCATGGGAGATAAAGGCCACCACCTTAAAAGAATTGAACGACAAGGACGAGATGGACCTCATTAGTCTCATTGGGAACCTAAAGACCCATGAGATGGAGAAGAAGGCAAGAGAAGAAGCCACTACTTCAAAGAAGAAATCCATAGCCTTCAAGACTTCATCCACCAATGATGACGATGAAGAAGACGAAGAAGATGATGAGGAGCTAACTCTACTTGTGCGGAATGTCAAGAGGTTGTACCGGAAGAACAAGCTCAACTTCCGGAAGAAATTTGAAGGCAAAGAGGAGAGAAGGATCATTTGCTACAATTGCCGCAAACCCAGACATATCATGGCGGATTGCCCGGAGTTTAAGAAGAAGATGACTTCCTCCTTCAAGCCAAAGAAGCCGGAGGAAAAGAAAGCATACAAGGCAACGTGGGATTCAGAAAGCGAGTTCGAAGAAGAGGTGGATACGGCGAACATGTGTTTCATGGCAAACACTCCTAAGGTAACCCCTCAATCTCATGATGATGAAGATGATGAACTAAGTAAGGAAGTTCTTGTACATGCCTTTGATGAACTTTCTGAAACTTATGACAATAAAAAGATTGAATGTTTTAAATTACAAAAAGAAGTTGCTTTTCTTAAAATCAACTTGCTATGGTTTCTAAAGAAAAGGATGATATTTCTTCTAATCTTATTTCTCTTCAAAATGAGTTTAATGCCTACAAGGTTTCTTGTAAGGGAAAATCTCCTATTGTTGATGAAAAAGAAATTTCTTCTTTTAAATCTAAAATAAATGATTTTGAAAAAGTTTTAAATGATTGTACTTTTAACACAAAGAAACTTGAGAACATGTTTTCTAAAAAGCACACCTCACATGTTAAGTCTACTCATGCTCACACTACACATGCTAAATCTTTTCATGCTCACAACTCTCATGCTAACAAATCACACACTCATTATGCTTTCAAATATGACAGAGTATATAGATGCACATATTGTGGTAAGAATGGACATTTAGCTAAATTTTGTTATGACCAAGTTAATAGATCAAATAATCTTGTTTGGGTTAATGAAACTAACCCCCTAGGACCCAAGAAAATGTGGGTACCAAAATCAAGTCCTAAATTATTTGATGTAGGTACACACCAAGGCTCCAAGACGTAGGGAGCGGTGGTACCTTGATAGTGGTTGTTCAAGACATATGACGTAGGATATCAACAACTTTACAACCCTATCAAGGTACATGGAAGGTGGCTCCGTCACCTTCGGGGATGACTCCAAAGGAACTATCATCGGTATAGGTAACATTCAAATTGGTGCATCTCCTATTATAGAGAATGTTGTTTTAGTAGATGGTTTAAAACATAATTTGCTTAGCATTAGTCAACTTTGTGACCGTGGACTTAAAGTTGTTTTTGATGATTCTTCTTGCAAGATTTTTGATGTTAAATCCGATGTTTGTATTCTTACCGGTTTTCGTGATAATAATGTTTACATTATTGACATGCTTAATTTAGATTGTTCTACTAAATGCTTGAATGCTTTTGATGAAAATTCTTGGCTTTGGCATAGAAGATTAGGACATGCATCTTTTGACCATCTTACTAGAATTAATTCTAAGGATTTAGTAAAGGGTATACCTTGCTTGAAGTTTGAGAAAGACCGCATTTGTGGTGCGTGCCAACTTGGGAAACAAACCAAGTCTTCCTTCAAACCAATTAAGGATATCATGACTACTTGGCCCTTAGAACTAATTCATATGGATCTTTTTGGACCAACACAAACTAAAAGTTTAAATGGTAGTAGATTTGCATTTGTTTTAGTTGATGATTTTTCCCGTTTCACTTGGGTTTTCTTCTTGCATAGTAAAGATCAAACATTTTCATATTTCAAAATTTTTCGAAAAAGGGTTGAAAAAGAAAAAGGTTTTTCGATTTTGAGAATAAGGAGTGATAGAGGTGGTGAGTTTGTTAACCAACTCTTCATGACTTATTGTGATGAAAAGAGAATAAAGCATGAAATGTCTTGTCCTAGGACTCCACAACAAAATGGAGTTGTAGAAAGGAAAAATAGAACACTTCAAGAGATGGCTAGGACAATGATAAGTGAATATGACCTCCCTCAATATTTATGGGCCGAGGCCGTAAACACCGCATGCTATATTTCAAATCGTATTTATGTGTGTAAAAATTCTTCCAAAACATCTTTTGAAATGTATCATTCTAGAAAACCTAATGTTGCATATTTTAAAGTTTTTGGATGCAAGTGTTTTGTTTTAAATACTAAAGAGAATTTGGGTAAATTTGATGCTAAGGCTTATGAAGCTATCTTTGTTGGATATTCTTCTACTAGCAAAGCATATAGAGTTTTTAATAGATCTTCACTTACTATTGAAGAAACCATGCATGTTAAGTTTGAAGAATCTAATGTGGTTATTGAGAATGTTGTAGAGATTGAACCATTAGGTGAAGACATGGAGAGACTATCCTTGAAGGACTCACCCGCTCAAGAAGAAAGCAAGAATCAATTGGTGATGTTCAAAAGGATAAAGAGGAAAGCTCTCAACCGCTTCCTAAAGCTTGGAGATACGCTTCAAATCATCCTAAGGAGCTCATATTAGGTGACGCATCTAAAGGAGTTACAACACGCTCCAAACTCCATGACCTATGTGGTAACTTTGCTTTCATTTCTCATTTTGAACCCAAAGGCATTCTCGAAGCCGAGACGGACCCATATTGGTTGCTTGCCATGCAAGAGGAACTCAATCAATTTGAGCGCAACCAAGTTCGGCATCTTGTTCCTAAGCCCCACGATAGACCAATAATTGGTACTAAGTGGATCTTTAGAAACAAGATGGATGAGTCCGGAAATGTCATTAGGAATAAAGCTAGGTTAGTGGCCCAAGGTTACACTCAAGTTGAAGGAATTGACTTTGAGGAGACCTTTGCACCCGTAGCACGGCTTGAAGCCATACGGATGACACTAGCTTTTGCATCTTTCAAAAATTTTAAACTTTTTCAAATGGATGTGAAAAGTGCATTCTTGAATGGTTTTATTAATGAAGAAGTTTATGTTTCTCAACCTCCCGGTTTTATTGATCATGTTCATCCCGATTTTGTTTTCAAACTTGATAAAGCTTTATATGGATTGAAACAAGCTCCTAGAGCTTGGTATGAAAGGCTTTCTAGTTTTCTAATTTCAAATGATTTTGTTAAAGGCAAAGTAGACACAACTCTATTTACTAAGCATGTTGATAATGATATACTAATTGTACAAATTTATGTAGATGATATAATTTTTGGTTCTACTAATGAGCTTTTATGCAAGGATTTTGAAAAGGTCATGCAACTTGAATTTGAAATGTCTTCAATGGGTGAGCTCAATTTCTTCCTTGGACTCCAAATCAAGCAATTGCAAAACGGGACGTTCATAAGTCAAGCCAAGTACGCAAAGGAACTCGTAAAGAAATTTGGACTTGAAGGCTCAAAGACTTGCAACACTCCCATGGCAACTATAACCAAGCTTGATAAAGATGACCAAGGTAAAAATGTTGATGTTAAATTATATAGAAGCATGATAGGAAGTCTTTTATATTTAACGGCAAGTAGGCCGGACATCATGTTTAGTGTGTGTCTTTGTGCTAGATTTCAATCGTGTCCTAAAGAGTCCCATCTTATTGCGGTAAAACGCATTATTCGTTATATTAAGGGCACTATTGGGATGGGTCTATGGTATCCGAAAATCGGAGATTTCTCAATGACGAGTTATTCGGATGCCGACTATGCGGGTTGTAGAGTAGATAGAAAGAGTACTAGTGGGACATGTCAATTTCTTGGTAATTGTCTTGTTTCATGGTCCTCTAGGAAACAAAATTCTGTAGCACTCTCAACCACCGAGGCGGAGTATGTTGCCGCGGGGGCTTGTTGTGCACAAGTCCTTTGGATGAAACATACTCTCCTTGATTTTGATTTGCATTTTGATCATATAAAAATATTTTGTGATAATACTAGTACTATACACATGACTAAGAATGCAAATCAACATAGTAAGACCAAGCACATTGAAATTAGATATCACTTTCTTAGAGATCATTTTGAGAAAGGAGATATAGATATTGATTATGTTTCTACGGATTTACAACTAGCCGATATTTTCACTAAACCACTTGATTTTGCTAGATTTTCGTTTATTTGTGGAGAACTTAATGTTTGTGTTATTGAATAGACATGTGATTCCTAACCCTTTTTGATGTATGACAAAAAGGGGGAGAATAAGTTTACATGGACAAAAATAAGTTTATATGGTCTTGGTTCCATATGAGTTTATATGAGTTTATATATGTTTTTGTTGTCTTGTTTTGTTTTCATGCGTTTTTGAGAATTCTTGTGTTTTGTTTTCATGCGTTTTTGAGGATTTTTGTGTTTTATTGGTATTATTTCAATTGGTTTCAATTAGTATCAAGAGCATTTTTCTTTGTTTTGTTGTTTTCAATAAATTCTTGTGTTTTTCATATAGCATAATTTGAGGGGGAGTTTTCTCCTCCCCTATATTTTTGTTTATAGCATATTTGTTTTGTCATCATCAAAAAGGGGGAGATTGTTGGCCCAAGAGGTTACACTCTCAAATTGTTTTATGTTTTGATGATGACAAACCAAATAAGAGCTATTTGGTACTAATGAATTTGCTTAAGATAAGTTTCAAGATAAGTACCATGTTTGGAGGGCATTGCTTGCTATTGCAACAACTTCTAGGTTCATAAAGCTATGAAGGCATATTGCACATCAAGGAAGGATCATAGAAGAAGAAAGCTCTAGTAAGGATAGCATGGCTCAAAGACTTGAAGCTTGCTCAAGAATTCTTTAATTATTTTGTTTTTAGATTTATAGTTTGTTAAAGAATAGTGGATAGGTTTGAAGCTCTATCACACACGTTTTGCGCACACACTTAATCCAAAATAATTTCTTATAATTTATACAAAAATATTTTGCATACAAGATTTTGCCTACAGATATATATTTATGTTTTATGCTAATCCCTGTTCAAAAGTATTTTTGTCAAAATCAAAATCCCTTTAATTTTCTGTCCAAAACCTGGTTTTTGACCTAAGCCAGTCGACCAGACAGTCGACCGGACCTGTGACAGGTTTGGCCGGTCGACCGGCCCAGTCGACTGAAGCTCTGGGTGTACATGTATCAGTGTGCACGTTTTTGCGGTCGACCGCACGGTCGACCGACTGTAACTCAGTCTGCTCTCGGATAGATTGGGTCGACCGGGCGGTCGACCGCTGGCCTGCAACGGTCATAATTTTGAACGTACGGTCGACCGGCCAGTCGACCGAACTATCCGTTGAACAGTAACGGGCAGTTTTTAATGAGCTGTTTTATTTTGTCTTCTTGTGTTTAAAATTAGTTTAAGGGATATATTTCAAACCTAATACTCTCTGATTAATCCTAATTATGTTTTATCCCTAAACCCTAGCCCTCTCCTATAAATAGGGGTGTTTGGGGAGAGATTGGTTACAACAACAATTTTTGCAAGAAAAATTCAAAAGTTTAAGGCTTTCAAAAGAGATTTGTTTCTTGATTTTTGTGCTGAAATTCTCTCTCATTTTCTGAAGTGGTTTTTCAAATACTCTCTGATTTAATTTTCTTTCTTCACTTACAACAAGAGCTTCATTCCTACTCATTGTTCTCTAAGGACCTTTTGTAAGGGAAGAGACATTTGAAAGAGAGAGTTTGTGGTCTTTTGACTACTCAGAAATTGCTTGTAATCGAGATTGTAGAGTTGGGTACTCCGGTGTAATTGTGATTTCTTTGAGATAGTGGAAGTAGCTAGAATCCTTCTGGGGAAGGCGGGGAGTAGAGCTGGGTGCTCGAACCTTGATAACATATCCTTGTGTTTGCGATTGGTTTACATTCTTGCACTTATTACTTGCTTATCATCATCATTGCTATATTTACTTGCTTTCATTCATCTTGTGAATCTAGTGTGGTGATTGTTACATCTTAATTTTTAATTTGTCCATTGATTAGCATTATCACTATTCACCCCCCCCTCTAGGTGATTTTCAGTTTTCATTAAAACTGTGTATATACTTGTGCAAGTAGTGAGCAACATTTGGTTCTTATATGTTTGTACTTTATTGCTCATTTGTACTCAATACATGTACATGTATAACCCAGTTTTGATGATTCTCTCATTTACACTTGTTTTCCCTAATTTTATGCATGTTTTGCTTTATGTATATGTTATTATTATCTAAAACTTATAGATATACATGTACACCCTTGAGTCTCTTGCCTTCATGTAAATTCTATTATAGACTCATTTGTGTTTAGGATATGTATGTATATTTTTAGTTTTGGATAAAATATACATATACCTTAAAGTGTGTTACTAATGAAAAATAATTTTTTATGATTTTCACATGTTTGATGTTTTGAGCTTTATTGATTATTTTCATGAACATGCTAATTACATGACTCTTGTGCACTCACATTATTTCTTTGTTTACTCATGACTTTGCTTCATAAGCACATTTTTGAGCCTTATAGGTTTTGAGTATCAACTCTTGTGTTCTTAGCTATGATTCATGAGATATATGATTTGTTTTTTGTTTGAAGGATCTTTAACTAGTTTTTCAAAAATTACATTAACTAGTTATTTATTCTTCATTGGTAGTGTTTTCAATTTATAACTACTTTCAAATCTTATTTTTGAAAACTTCTACCCTTTAAGGGTTGTTGGATGGGCGACCATGCCTTGTATGTTCAAAATTGAAAATCTTTTAAACATGTGCATGAATAGGGTAGTAGTTATGAGTTATACACATATTCTTCATGGAATCTTATATTTGTATACTCATATTTGTTTCTTATATATGTATGTTTTAAATTTCAAATAATATCAATTTCAATTGGTATTTTCTTTTTCATACATATATATGTTTTGATTGTGCTTGATTTACAATATCCATTACATGTTTAAACAAAAATTATGTTTATGCTAACCTTGACTTAAAATTAAATGTAAATTGGTATATTTATAAGTTTATGCATTGTTTTCAATTTCTATTTCAATTTACATTTTATTTGGTATCAAAATTTACAATATATTCTATTGGTATCTTAAAATTTTGTTTATTTACAAGTGGGACCAACTTATGTTTGTCAAGTACAATTTGATTTCGTTGATATCAAAATTTATTTTGTTGACTTAAGAAAATTCAAAATATATATATATATATATATAAATTTTTGTTTTAAAGTGGTTTAAAATTTTTTTGATATGTATTGCCTATATGCAAGGGGAGTTTAACATGTCTTCTATATATAGATTCATGTTGAGTGTATCTTATATTGAGGAGCTTAACATCTCTTTTTTATGTGGTACACATGTGTAGGGGGAGCTTAACATTTTCATTTATGTATTGTATATTATGCTTTATGTGAGTTAGGGTCTTGTCATCCCTTCTTCATGTAATGCATGTATGCAGGGGAAGCTAACTTCACGTCTCTCTCTTTATGAATGTATATCGCATATATATCTTTATTGTTTGATTTGTTTTCGCCCCTTTGTTGATGATTTGACAAAAAGGGAGAGAAGGATTTTGAGTTTATATATGCACGTTTCTTTTCTTGCTTATGTATAGATGTATGTTTTGTTTTATGCAAAAAGGGGAGAAGGATTTTTTTATGCAAGAAGGGGAGAAGAATTTGGTGGATGTTTATGTATGTTTATCTCCTTATTTATGCATATATGTTTGTTTAGTTTTATGCACTTTATTAAATATCTTATTGTTTGTTGCTATTCATGAGTTAAGGGGGAGCTTCTATAAAGGTTAACTTTAATCCATGCATATATAACTCCATGAGTTTTGTCATCATCAAAAAGGGAGAGATTATTGGCCCAAAGGTCCATCGCTTTAATTTTGATGATGATTAACTCATGTAGTTATAGTACTAATGATCTTGTATTTATTTAGTATCAAATTTTGGTAAAGATCTTAGTAGGTGTTTAGCTTCAACAAAGGATTTGAAGTCAAGTTTTGGAGCTAGCACGTGTTGATTCAAGAGCTTGCGCATCAAGATCCCATCAAGTACTCAAGAGTCTAGCTCATTGGATCAAGGTTTGGACCAAGTCAAGAAAGAGAAGAAGATTTTCAAGAGAAGATTTTTCAAGAAGACTTGTGTTGGGTTTTATAAGTATCAAGATTTTGTTTTAGATAAAGTGTAAAGGATAGATTAGTTGGTGGATTGCTCAAGTTCATTACACACACAAGATTTATATGTATTTAGAAAATACCATTTTAGTTTTTAAGCTTCAAAAATATACATGTGTTTTATCAAAACTTATTTTAGAGCTTATTGTAAAAAACATTGATATTTGATCTCATATGTGTAGTAGATCATATCCATACACACTAAGCTTCAAAAGTGTTTAAAATATCTTATTTTTGTATTTGGAGAAGTTTTAGAAAAATCGTTTTTCAATTTGGAGATTGTTTTGAAAAATACGGTTTTTGTTTAAGCCAAATTTTCTATATTACAAAAATAGTTCAAAATATTTATAATATGTTTGATTTTTAATCAGACATGTTTGAATATCAAAGTATATTATTGAACTTATTTTTTGTAGAATTTATAAGAATTTATGGGATTTTATTAAAGATAAAAAGACCAAGTTTTAATCCCTAAAAATGTTTGACCAAGCCTTCTGCCGGTCGACCGGACTATCGACCGAGACAGAAGTGGTTCGGCCGTCCGGTTGACCGATTTGCACAAATGTGTACACCCAGTTTGGCTGGAGGGTCAGTCGACCGACCCGGTCGACTGCCAGAGAGCTCTGGTCTCTGGATCTGGCCCGGGTCGACCGGGCGATCGACCGGCAGAGAGCTCTGCTCTCTGTATCCAGGCCTCAGTCGAACGGGAGGTCGACCGGTGGCACAGCGGTCGGAGATCTGACAGTTGGCTGGTCGACCGGGCGGTCGACCGATAGCAGGATTTCCTGCTGAGTTGGCCTCCGACGGCCATATTTTGGAAGCCTATAAATTGGGGTTCCCTTAGACTGTTTTCAATAAGATTTTTGAAGAGTTTTTAAGTTAGCTTTTCCTACCTTTCTAAGTGTTTATCTCCACTTATTTAGAGCAAATACTTCGATATCAAAAGGAGAGTTTTTCAAGAGTGTTTTGAAAAAGAGATTTCTTGAGTTTTTCCTCCACCATTCTATCTTGTTTTCTCACACATACTTGAGTTATTTATTGCTATATCATCCTATAGGGATCTTTGTTGTAAGAGAGTTTTAGGTGATTAAAGTATTAAGATCACCAAAGTGTTTCATCTTGTATTTGAGGAGGCGAACTTGCGGGTTCGTGTTGTTTCGAGTTCTTGTGGGAGCTCAGTTTAGATGTGCGGTCTCGGCAAGCTAGTGTGTTTTCGTGTGTTGTTCTTGCGGGAAAAAGAGAGGGACTAGTGAGTCCAATGAGTTCTAGTATGAATTCGTTGTAGGTGTTGCGGCACCGAGTGATCCGGTGGGATCGATTCTAGTGGAAATCCTTCATAGTGTTGAAGGCGGGGACATAGAGCAAGAGTGCTCGAATCTCAAAACAAATCTCCCGTGTTTGAGATTGCTCTCTATCTCTCACTTGTGTTTATATCTTGCATGCTTACATTGCTTTCATCTTTATATGCTTGATATATCTTGTGCTATATTGATACATGCTTGGGATTGTTTGCTCACACTTGTATTCAACCAAGACAGTCATAGCGGCACCTCAACTCTTATCTAGAGGAATCTTGAGGAAATAGTTCAGAGCCCTTCACCAGGAATTCGGCTACACTCTTGCGTTATACTTGGTGTGTTTAGCATAATAGTTTTTAGTTTGCTTAAATAGTATTAATTCCATATTAATTCATCATTAGGCTAGCTAGTTACCTATTCACCCCCCTTTAGGTGACTTATAAAACAAACCTAGATACAAGTTTTCTCTTCGATCTTCATCCCCAAGATGGCTCGATCTAAACTTGATTCAAGTGAGCTTGACTCCTTCCGAGTACTACATGCGATCTTGATGTGCGAGCTCTTGAATCTACACGTGTTAGCTCTAAAATTGGCTTTGAATATTTCGTTGAAGCTAATCACCTACTAAGATCTTGATCAATATCTGAAACTTATAAACACAAGATCATTAGCAAACTTAACTTCATAAGCTAGTCATCATCTAAACTAAAGTGAAGGGCCTTTGGGTCAACAACCTCTCTTTTTTTTGATGATGACAAAACTTATAAGGTTTTATATGCATAGATTAAGGATAGGCTTCATAGAAGCTCCCCCTTAACTAATGCATATTTATAAAACACAAAGATATGCAATGAAATTATAAAACACATGTATATATGCATAAATAATTAATCAAACATGTATATATAGACACTAATCATTTTCCCTCTTTTCTCAATCATCAACAAAGGAGTGAAGTGAGTCTACGAAATTGCACTTTAATATCGAATTTCCTACCGATTTATGAATAAAATATCACTTCTAACTATGTTTTAGTCTCTTTTGCAGATAATCAAGAGTTTAGGGGCAATGGAGTAATAAGAGCTTAATAAAACCCATTTTGGGTAATTAAATCGGATTCTTGGAGGCTAAGTTAGAGAGTTTCTAGAAGATACATTGAATCTAGACATTGGCGGGTGTCTGACGAAAATTGGACCCAAATAACCGAATCCAAGCATACCTGGAAGGTCCTAAAGCAAGGCGAAGTCCCTCATCAAAACCAGGGACCTAAGTCCCTCGCCAAAACCAGGGACCTAAGTCCCTGGTTTTGCCACGAAAAAACGGTAATTGTCTCATTTTCGCGGCAAAATTTGCGAGCCACGCGTCGATTTTCGACGCGTGGCCTCGTCTCATCTTCTAAAAGCTCCTAATGTCTATATAAGGCCGTGCAGAGACCTGAAACGCAAGCAGATTGCTAAATAGGCTAGGTTTTCTCTCTTTTAGTGTAGGTAGTTAGTGTTCTTTTTCTTTTCTTTTCTTTTGTATTTTCATCTCATTTTTAGACATGTATTAGGGATGAGAGATTCAGAGAGGAAAAGAGAGAGATTGATGTAATAGATGGTGACAATCTATATGAAGGTGTCTCCTTTCTTCTCTATTGTAATCTTCTCCATCTTCTACAAGATACTTAGCTAATTTTCTTCTCATGACAATTTAACTACTAACCACTAATTATCTAACTTCTTACTTGATAATCCACATGAATTTAAGAGCCTCTACAAGGCCTTACTTTTGCAAGAGCCATTGACTGCTCATGATGATGGATTCTAACATCTTAACCTTCTAATATCTAACCACTAACAAGCTAACTTACAATGCTAACTTTATTTCTTGCTCACCTCTAATTGATGATTTAATGATTTAACAGTAGCTTGCATTTTGATTGTATGGTTTGGATATGTTTGAATGTGGAAGAACAATCTTATGTGCCATCCTTTATATCGTCTCTTGAAGCCAATGACTAGTGATGGCCAAGGATTCATGTGAGGCAACTATCATTAAGAGGTTAGCATAGTTAGTGGAGCAATTAGTAGTTAGTACCCATAAGTTTTCTTTTCACTCCGTTTTAAAAATAGTTTCCTAAATCTTCTTATCACTCTCATCTTGTTGTTTTTACCACCTTCTTAGTTCATCCTTGTTTTCATCATCTTCACAATTGTTTTTATTTTCTTTACCATAAGTTTTGTCTTTTCTTTTTCTATTTTATTTTCAAACCCACTTCTTAAATTACTTCACTTTTCACTTCACCTTTATTGCTTTTATTTTACCGACTCCACAACCACTTCTCCTTTATTTTCACATCACCGTTTTCATTACCTTCCACCTATCACTTCTAGATTTTTTTTCATTTATTTCCTTTTTCTCATTTTTTAACAAAGAAGACTTGTTAACAACCGACGTGAATAAAAACTGTTAATGCTTCTATCGCCTCCCGTCTCTGTGGATTCGACCCGTTAAGACAATGCTATAACGGAAGTATCGAGGGAACATTAGCACACATATATAATTATACTGATTTCATAAAACACACATTTTCAAGTGCTTCGTCCTCCCCGATCAAATTTTGGCACCGTTACGGGGATGGGAATGGTTTAGACTCACGTTTTTGTTAATATTTTTTTCTTTGTTTGGTGTGCAGGTTAAATTTTGTAGAAACTAAA
The DNA here is from genome assembly GCA_038442645.1 of Agave tequilana. Classification (NCBI taxonomy): domain Eukaryota; kingdom Viridiplantae; phylum Streptophyta; class Magnoliopsida; order Asparagales; family Asparagaceae; genus Agave; species Agave tequilana. The sequence goes on from JAVJIF010014753.1 coordinate 64,163, forward strand.
CATTGCAAAACTCTCCTTTTACTTGCATGTCCCTGCTCTAGAAAGCAGGGACCTTGCTTCCATAATTTGCGGCAAAAACTGAAGAATAGCTGCGAAAATGTGGCATTTATGTGGCATTTGGACTTCATCTTTTGCAGGGTTCTTGCAAGTTGCATATATAGATATATTCTGCTAATAATTTTCTGCTTTGATTGCCTACGCACTGTAATAAATAAAGAACTAAAATACAGTAATTGGACGCTTTTAAAATAATTTAGACATTTGCATTTAGGCACGTGTCAAATTTCATTCCAATATACTGTATTTTGTTCTGTTATTGTGATCTGGACTGCGGTGTACATATGGCATTGCTATAGCACAGGACAAATATGTGGATAATTTACTCACTTTGTGTATTATTTATCTATATTGCACACTTGCACGAATTGAAATTTAGGGGAATACCCATACAAGATAAGGTGATGATTTCATCACTCTTCTTTAGCCCAAAAAAACCACCTCCCACTCACACAACCCAGGCCATAATAAAAATTGATAGACGTTGACTCCTAGGGACATCTCAGACTCATTAAGAGATTGACCGAGGGTGGAACTTGTTTGAATCATACTTTTGTGAAATTGGTGTCTAAGGTTGGGGATTAAGACGTTACGCCTCGAAGATACCGTGGTTTGCCGTGATTAAGGCCCATTGCTTACGCACAGATACCTCCTACCGTATTTTGCCCCTACCTAACTGATTAGCTTGTGGTCGGATTCATACAACAACCTGCCCCGGGTAATCAACCAGTTAGGAGTCGTCTAGGTCTAGGTCAACCTTAGTATAAGGTTGGATTTGATTTTTTTTCTTTTTTGTTTGTTGGCTGCTTTTCTTTTTGTTTGTGTTTGTTTGTAATATGGAATTCAACAATAACAACTCTTTCAATCCTAATATGAATCCATACTTCACATCGGCCCCATTTGATTCGGATAATTCCAATCCAGCCTTTTACAATATGAATTAATCAAATACATCGGGTTGGACTTATCTGAATCAATACAAACCCATATCCTCATTCTTATGACTATAACTTTCAAAATAATTTTAACTCTTCACAGAGTCAATGGGGATTCACCTCCCCGAGTCAAATTTTTAACCACCTTGTTAATAATTTTCACAATATTCATTTTCAATTTGCTTCCTATACTCTTTTCCAGAACCATCCATTGATGAAAAATCTGAGTTAGAAAAAAGTATAGCAGTTGTACAAGCCATGCTTGAGTCCCAACAAAAGAAGCTCAATTCACCAATTTCACAATATTTTCATGATTCATACTCTATTTCACCTATTCAAAATGAACAACCATCTGCCCTAAAAATGAGTATGGAATACTTTCGTGAGTCTGAGCTTCAATCTCCAAACATGTTGAACTCACACTCTTTACAATTTTTTCAAAACTAAGATTCCTACACTCCCTTTTTAGAAATTCACTTAAAGAAAAATCATATCTAGAAAAGAGTATAGAAATCTTGTAGGAGTCTGTGCTACAATTTCAAAAATCTTCTGCCCAGTCTATTAATAGGTTAGAAACACAAAAGAGTCAATTGATCAATATTTATAGGAATGAGGAAACTCTCTCTTATCAACCTTTGACCAATTCATATCTCTAATTCTATTGATTTGACCCAGAAACTCTTGTTATTTTAGAAACTAAGATTCAATTTCAGCACATCTATTTGAAGTTGACCAACTCAAATTCTTGAGAATTACATTGACATGTGGGCAAATTATCCTTTTCCTGGAATTAAACTTGAGCATAAATATAATCCTAAATCTCAACTTGATAATTCAATTCCACTTCCTGATTCAATAATGACTCAGATATCTTTACCTGATGTCAATCAGTATTGGATCCTGTGCCAGTCCATCATGAAATTGAATTACCTATCTCTCATGATCATCATATTGAATTTGACCAATTTTATACTTTGAAAGTCCCATTGACAAATTGGCAAGTTCTCATTTTTATGAAATTAAACTCATTGAGAAATGTGACTTCGATCCTGAAATTTGTGATTCAGTTAAAATTCCTAAATCAATATTGACTCCTGTTTTGTTATCCAATTTGAGCAATATTTTAGAGTCAGTTTTGATTCCCATACCTGTCATTCTTGAACTTGAATCACCAATCTTAGAAAGTCACATTCCATTGTAGGGAAATGAATGTGGATTTGAATTTCAACTTCTTGATTTGGACCCGATTCCTGAATCAATTCTGACTCTTGAACCTTTACTTGACTTAGTCAAATTCTGAGTCAATATTAGTTTCTGAGTTCAAATCAATCATTCCATCTCTTCATACTCCATTTGGGACAAGGGTGTTGATAATAATGACTCCAAAATTATTTTAAAAATTTAGAAATTAGATGGGGTAAAATTCTTAAAAAATTATTCATATATACAACATTTTAGTGGGTTGTATTATAGAGGTAATTGGTGGGTTTCTCTGAACTCCACGCAAATTGGATTGGGCCGCATTTTGTGAACTAATTAGACCGCCACTGGAACCACCACCTTGGGATAATTTTTCCTTCCCTCTCTATTTGTTTCATGCATACATACATTCATGATGCATTGAGAACAATGCATGAGATAAGTGTGGGGGAAGGTTTACTAACATAGAGTTTTTTTATTTTCTTTCTTTTTCACTTCTTTTATGATATTTTTTGAAAATTTTCTTTTTGTATAGGAATTTTTCCCTTTCTAAAAATAACTTTCTGAAATAAGAGACAAAGTTTTGATCTCTATTTAAAAAAAATTAAAATGATTTTAGAAACTAAGAAAGCCTTAATTATGATATCTTAAACTTAGTCAAATAATGGATCTTGTTTAAAATTATAGGTTAAGTAAAATAGACTGAAAAGATAATTTTATCTTGAATTTTTGCCTTAGATAGTATGCACTTCATACTTACACATTTTTGGGATGGAAACAAAGATTTAAAATGTCATAAAACAAAAATAAATAAAAAATATATATACAGTATATAAGAAGGGAAAAAATCACTTATTAAGCTGGATAACTATGCCTCAAGAAGCATGATTATTTACGCCTAAACAGTGGTTATAAGAAACAAATAATCCCACTTAGTTTTGTGGCTTTGTTTACTTGAGTCCTTAAACTCGAGAGATGTGCCCTAAGACCGTCTGGTATGAGAGTCATTGTTTAAAGGTCACTACCTGGGTAAATTAGAAAGCCTAAAAAAACTAAGGGAAGAAAAATATATATATATATACACACACACATAAATAAATGGCTTGATAGTTGGAGTTGAAATCCCAGAAATTTTCACTATCACAAAGTGCATATTATCTAGATTTTATGAAGAATAAAATATTTAATGTAATTTTGAATTCTTACTTTAATTGAAGATAAGATCTTGCATATAGGCTAAGTTTAAGGGAGAATAATTTTTGGTGAACTTATGATCTTAGATCGCTTATATTTTTGCAAAAATATTTCGAAAACTTATCTCTCTTTCAAAATGCGTTTTCAAAATACTAACATTTATTTTATTTCTTTATGGATTTTGTGGGTGCAATCCGTTGAAAACCCTCAGGAGACAAAACTCCTCCTCTCGGGGTAACCTAGAGGTTTAACGGCTTGTTGCACACGCTCAGTGCAATCGCGTCACCTGCGAAAGTGGTGTAATAACATTTGTAGTATAGTTTTTCTTTTATTATTTTTTACTCGGACGTGCAAAAAGATAAGTGTGAGGGTGTGAATATTCAACGATATTGCACTTTATATCCCATTTCCCTACTGATTGATGAGTAAAATATCATTTCTAACTGTATTTTGATCTCTTTTGTAGATAATCAAGAGCCTAGGGGCAAAGGAGTAAGAGATTAATTAAACCCATTTTAGGTAATTAAATCCAGATTTCTTGGAGGCCAAGCTAGAGAGTTTTTAGAAGATACATTGAATTTAGACGTTAGTGGGTGTCTGACAAATATCTGGACCCATAACCGAATCCAAGTATATATGGAAGGTACCCGAAGCGGCGAAGTACCTCGCCAAAACCAGGGACCTAAGTCCCTTGCCAAAACCAGGGCCTAAGTCCCTAGTTTTTCTGCAGAAACGCGACAATTACAGCGTTTTCGCGGTAATATTGGTGAGCCATGCGTCGATTTTTGATGCGTGGTCTCGTCTCGTCTTCTAAAAGCTCCTAATACCTATATAAGACCCTGCAGAGACATGAAACACAAACAAATTGATAAATAGACTAGGTTTTCTCTCTTTTAGTGCAGGTTAGTATAGGTGTTCTTCTTTCTTCTTTTTTATTTTCATTTCATTTTTAGATCATGTATTAGGGCTGAGAGATTCAGAGAGAGAAAAAGAGATTGATATAATAGATGGTGACAATCTATGTAAAGGTGTCTCCTTTCTTCTCTATTGTAATCTTCTCCATCTTCTACATAATGCTTAGCTAATTTTTCTTCTCATGACAATCTAACTATTAATCACTAATTATCTAACTTTTTACTTGATAATCTACAAGAATCTAATAGCCTCTACAAGGCCTTACTTTTGTAAGAGCCATTGATGGCTCATGATGATAGATTCTAATATCCTAACATTCTAACATCTAACTACTAATAAGCTAACTTGCAATGCTAACTTTATTCATGCTCACCTCTAATTGATTTTGATGATTTAACAATAGCTTGCATTTTGATTGTATGGTTTGGATGTGTTTGAATGTGGAAGAACAATCTTATGTGTCATACTTTGTATCGTCTCTTAAAGTCAAGGACTAGTGATGGTCAAGAATTCATGTGAGGCAACTATCACTAAGCGGTTAGCATAGATAATAGCCATGAGTTTTCTTTTAACTCTGTTTTAAAAATAATTTCCTAAATCTTTTTTCACTCTCCTATCATTGTTTTCACCATCTTCTTATTTCATCCTTATTTTCATCTTCTTCACAATTGTTTTTTTTTTCTTTGCCACAACTTCGTCTTCTCTTTCTATTTTATTTTCAAACCCACTTCTTAAATCACTTCACTTTTCACTTCACCTTTATTGATTTTATTTTATCGACTCCACAACCATTTCTCTTTTATTTTCACATCGTCGTTTCATTACCTTCTCCACCTATCACTTTTGTATTTCTTTTATTTTATTTTTTTCTCATTCTTTTAACAAAGAAGACTTGTTAACAACCGACGTGAATAAAAACTGTTAATACTTCTATCACCTCCCATCCTTGTGAATTCGACCTGTTGAGTCAATGTTATAACAGAAGTATCGAGAGAACATTAGCACCACATATATAATTATACTGATTCATAAAACACACATATTCAAGTGCTTGATCCTCCCCGGTCATGAAGAAAAACAAGCAAAACCAATAAACATATTTTAAAATACAATTTTGATACCAATAAAAAAACTATCAATTGAAAGAAATCAATTAAAAGTGAAACCATCTTTTTACCAATTGATACCAATAGAAAGACATGATATAAACTGAAAGTAAAAAAACCAAATTTTTTTAGATAAATACTAAAATTATCTTGCAATAAAGATAAATTGAGAATTATACCAATTTAAGATTATTGATATGAATATTGAAAATATTAGCATATACTAAAATAAAATATTTTTATTATAAAAGTGAGAGTAAGATACCAATTGAAAGATAAATCAAAAAATTTCTCCCCCTTTATGAAATACAAATAAAAATAATGCATAAGCTTGTAAAGATATCAATCATCATTTAAAATTAAATCAAACTTAGCATAAAATCAATTTGCGCTAAAAACATATGGACATTGTAAAATAAGCACAATCAAAATCATATATATGTATGTATGATCATAGAAATATAATATCAATTGAAATATGATGCTTACATATAGAGAAAATATGAGTATACAAAAATCAATTTTCATTAAAATCATGTGTATAACTCATAGCTAGCTCCCTTATCATGCACTGTTTAAATAGATTTTCAATAAGAATATACAAGGTATGGTCGCCCAAACCGACCGCCCATAGAAGGTAGGGCTTTTCAATAATATGATTTGAAGATTCTATCACAACTTAAAATCACTACCAAATTGAAGAATACCGAAACTAGTTTAAGATAATTTTGAAAATTAGCACGAAATTCTTCAAGTAAGAAATAAAAATATGAATATATCTCATGATAATATGCTAAATACACAATAATTGACACTCAATGAATTATGAAGTACATATATTCTCATGAATTAAAACCATGAGTAAATAAAGGATATAGAGTGTACAAAAATCAAGTAATCAACATATATATGGAGATAAGACAATGAAGCTCAATCAAAATTCCTTTTATCAAAAATAAAAAATTATCAAAATTTAATTTTCATAAAAACTAAACAAATTTCAAGGTATATGTATGTTTTGTCGAAACTAAAGTATACATACATATCCCAAACATAAACGAGTCCACTAAAAATATTGCATGAAAGCAATGACTCCAGGATAGACATGTATAGTTATAATTTTGGACAAAATTAACATATACATGAAGCAAAATATAAAAACATGTATGAAAAAATAGGAAAAATAAGTGTAAATTCAAGAATCATCAAAATAAGCTTATACAAGTACATCTAATAAGTACAAATGAGTAAAGAAGTACAAACACCAAATAACCAAGTGTGGCTCACTAACTGTACAAGTATAAATACAAGTTTTAATGAAAAGTACATCTAAATAAGTAATAGAAACATGAAGTACAAAAATACAAACATGATTATTATGGTAAATGTAATTGATATTAGCACAAGAATATACACAATAGCTAAACTAAAATGAGAACACAAAAATATGAATTCATATAAACATGAGTATATCTCAAAAACTATCTATGTATATCACATGTCTAATAAATATTGCATTAGCATAATAAGCATTAAAATCATGACATGCTAAAAATCATCAATAAAAGCATGTAAATTAAAATAAGGAGTTAGAGATAGTTACCAACTAATTTAACTAGTCTTTAGGTCTCCAAAATATGGTGGTCCCCAACCAAACATCCTGAACGTGATGCATCCAATATAGTGTCCATCAAGCTCAAACGCATCCACCATCAAGGCACCAACACTCTCTCGTCTTGTGAGAGCCCACACCTACAATAAATGAAATAGGGGTGAATTTTGGAACCCACACTTTCTTTGATCCAAAGGGTTAGCACCTTTCCTAATCCAAACAAATTTACTTGCAAGATTTAAAGCATTTATTCAATCATAAAAAAACTTTGCAAGGTGGCCCGTGGGACCACAATGTGTACAAGTGTTCACATTAGCATACATGGTGTCATGTGTGTGAACATGAGAATCATGTGTGTAAATATGATTGTGCATGAATATATGGAGCATGTTTCGAAAGAAACATGGATCCCAATCTCTCGTGGTTCATGGCACAATAGCTCAACGTGGAGCCCAAACAATCTACACTCTTCTTCAACATACATACATTATTTTTAATAGAAGAAGATGTGGAGCAAGCAACATGTTTATCATAAGAAGATGAAGCAATGAAAGTATGACAAACATGTGAATTAAAAGCATTTTTTCAAAGAAATTTTTTCTAAAGAAATACATTCTAATTCTTTAGAAATAAAAACAATTTATTCTTTAAAGAATCATTTTCTTTTAAAACAAATTCATGTTTTGAAGATAAAACATCATTGTTCTTCAAAATAATATCAAAATCATTTTTATTTTTTAAAATTTATTTTTTTAAAAACAAGGTCAACTTGGGTTTTTAATGAATCTTGTTCATTTGAAGCCTCAACCTTCTTTTGTAAAATCATATCAAGTTTTGAAAATAAATTCTTAGTTTCTTCCTTTAATTCAAAACTCTTTTTGTTCAAAGCTTTGTATTTCAAAAGCAAATTTTTACAAAACTCGGAAAGCTCTTCATTTAAAGCATGAGCATTTAAAGCATTATCATCAATGGAAGAGCAATCATGATCATCTAGATAAGTGTTTGATTTTACCTCAAGGGAGTCAATCCCTTAGACCATGAAGCAAGCTTGGTCAGACTGATCTCCACGAGATTCTCTCTCCAAAATATTTGTCATTTGTTCCTTGGGAGAGGTTAATGTGTTCCACACTGCAAAAGCGGAACACAATGAGAAACCATACATAAATATTTTTATTTAGTGTGTACTTTAATGCTTCTTAAGCTTGTGTATTAGTCTCAATGTACTTGTCATTATCAAAATAAGTTTTCTTAGTAGTGGCAAGATAAACATGCATATCTAAGGTTTTGAGCTATGAACTCATTTTAAATTTTCACATGTCATTGTTGAAAATATCATACATGGGAAGGGCAAGATAGTCCATGAGTGCAAACTATATGTGTGCAAAGCAAATAACTAGATTAGCAATCCAAGGATCACGCTCCTAAATGGTTAAACCGAATATCAGGAGCACTAGTTTTAATACCAATTGAAAGTACACCTAGAGGGGTGAATAGGTGTACAAGCTAATCTTGAAAAAATGATGCGAAATTGAAAACTAATTGCAAACACACAACATGTAACTAGAGTGAGCCGAATTCCCCGTGAAGGGCTCTAAAATTACTCCTCTAGTTCCTCTAGATTAAGAGTTGAAGTGCTTTAAAAGCTTTCTTGATTGAACACAAGTATGGGCACACAAACTATATCTAGCATATAAATATGATCAAGTAAAATAAATGCAAGATATAAAGAGAGATAGAGTTGAGAGATAGAGAATCAAGCGCAAACATCGGATATATTTCGAGGTTTAAGCCACTGCTCTATGTCCCCGCCTTCATACAGAAGGATTTTCACTATGCTACACAGGACCTTTCATAAAGGGACCTCCAATAAGGAATTACAATCCTACACTGGGAGTACACAACTTCACCTCTCAAATACAAACCTCTACACAAGAGAGAAGGCACAAAGCCAAAGTAAAGAAAAAATTACACTATTGGTGATCCTATGATCTCAAAGAACACTCGGTGATTCAAAGGATCACAAATAAATTTTTCTCACAGTACAAAGATCTTAAAGATAGATTCGAGATGATAGCACAAATATGTGAGAAAACAAAATGTTTGAAAAATAAACTACAAAAAAAACCTTGAGAAAACTTCTAGATAGATATGAAAATTGAAGAATAAAACTAAATTCCCAAAGACTTGTTTTCTTTAGATTTTTCAAAACTTTAAAACAATAAAAGATAAGAGTTTTGGTATAAAAACTTCTTTAGAAAAGTAGCAAAAAACACTTGAGAAGATGGGAAAAATTATTGTTGAAAATCTTGGTTAAAATTGGCCTCAAGAACCCATATTTATAGAGCCTTGAAAATATCGCCGTTGGGGTACGACCAGGCCAGATTGGCCTGTTGATTGGCCGCCCGATCACAGCCTACGGTGAGAATTCTGACTGTTGGGGTTACCAGTCGACCGCCCCAGGTAAACTTGCCTAACAGTCAACCGCTCGGTCGACCGAGGCTAGAACCGGAGAGCTGGTCTCTCTGGTAGGTTAACCGGGACCAGATCCAGAGAGCAAGCTCTCTAGATCGGATCGACCGCATGGTCGACCGACTGAAGGCGAAGACACCTGTGCACGACCTGCGCACATCGGTCGACCGTCCGGTCGACCAAGCTCTGGTCTGGTCGACTGCTAGCAGGTTAAAAACTGGGTTATATGTCATGAAATTTAAATTGATAAATTTCTATAAAATCCCATAAAACTCTATAAAATCTACAAAAAAAGGTCTTATAAATATTTGAAGTACAAATATGTGTGATCAAAATTAACACATATTACAAACTATTTGAATTATTTTTTAGGCTTGAAAATTAAGCTTTAAACCAAAACTGTATTTTTTGAAATTTAGATTTTGAAATGAGAATAAGTTTTCTCTAAGATTTGTATAGATAGAAAAATATGATATTAGAAACACATATGAAGCATATTGTGTATGGATATAATCCAATTCATATATAAATGATATATCTATGTTTTTGACATTAATTCAAAAATAAGTTTTGATAAAAACAAAACTTTGAAACACATGAATTCGAATCATCAAAATAAGTTTTTAGTCAATATGAAACATAAATGTATATGGATGAAATTCAATATACATTAAATCATGTAAACTTGTTTTGATTCTATCTATTCATGAAAACCATATATGTATTCTTAAAAATCCAAAATCAGTTAAACCGAAACCTAAAACTATTTTAACTTGTGTGTTTGTGAACTTGAGCATATCAACACTAGTCTATCCTTACAGCAGATCTAAACAAATTAAAATAAATTTAGGCATAAGTCTTCTCTTCGATCTCCATCTCCAAGACGACTCGATTCAAACTTGATCCAAGTGAGTTGACTCCTTTCGAGTACTAGATGCGATCTGATGCGCGAGTTCTTAAAACTACACGTGTTAGCTCCAAAACTGACTTTGAATTTTTTGTGAAGCTAATCACCTACTAATATCTTGATCAAATCTGAAACTATATAAACACAAGATCATTAGCAAACTTAACTTCATAAGTTAGTCATCATCAAAACTAAGGTGAAGGGTCTTTGGGCCAACAATAGGTTCACTTGTGACACGCATGCTCAAGAAGATCAATGATGCAGTTCTATTGAGATAGGAGATAGCCACGAGACGAGTAGGCAACCTCAATACTAAGAAAATAATGGAGAAAACCCGAATCTTTCATTTCAAACTCGGGTTGAAGATGTCGCTTCAGAGATGCAATAGTGACATGATCACTTCGGTAATAACCATGTCATCAACATAAAAGATGAGAAGCACAATACCGTAGGGAATGGAGTGCTGAAATATTGCATAACCAACCATATTTTGTGTATAATTAACAGATAGGAGAGACTGTCAAAAATGCTCATACTAAGCGCAGGGCGTCGGTTTTAAACCATAAACAGCTCATCGAAGTCTACATACATGCCCAGATGAAGCAAAAATACTAGGAGGAGGCTGCATATAAATAACCCCAAAGAGATCACTATTCAGAAAGGTGTTTTTAATATCCATCTAACAGAGTGGCCATCTTCGAGCAGCAACAAGGGCAATAAGAGTATGAATAGATGTCATTTTGGTCACAGAAACAAATATCTCCTCATAATCAATGTCGTACTCCTGTGTGAATCTCCTAGCAACGAGAAGAGCCTTGTATCATTCAACAGAACCATTAGATTTTGTCTTGATTTTATATATCCATTTGCAGCTTATCGGATTTACACCAAGGTAGTAATGTCCCAAATATCGGTGCATTAGAATGCAACCAGTTCCTCATTCATTACATGTTGCCATTCTGGAGATTTGATAGCCTCAGAATATGACTTAGGTTCCTATTGTAAGTTAATAGTAGGGATAAATGCTGAAAGCTCAAGAGAATTATGGTAGCAGAAATGCAATACCGAGCAGGAGGGTGATGGTTGCGTAGAGGATTTCTACAAAGAAGAGGCTGATCACCCAGTGAAGTTGGAGCAGGCATAAGTGGCATATCAATAGTAGTATCATTCATAGATGAAAAGAAGACTCAGTGAGTTGAGAAATGGTGAGACAGACGGTGTATAAGTGGAGAAGATGTGTACATAGAAACAAGTTGAGTAAAAGACTCCGCGGATGTGCTAGTGTCAAGAAATAAGAGATCTTCTTTGGAAGAAGAATGATAGTAAGGAACATTTTCAAAAAGTGACACATGTCAGGCAATTCGAAGACGTTGGTAATGGGCTCATAAAATCGACATTCTTTATGAGCAGAGCTATATCCAAGAAAAATATATCTACTAGTTTTGAAGGATAGTTTATCTCATTTCTGAGAAGGGAGAGAATAAAACAGACACACCCAAAAGTATGAAGAAGAGAGTAATCAAAAGAATGACCATGCAGACGAGTGTATGGAGAAAGAGCAGCAATAATGGAGGATGGAGTGATATTGATGAGCAAAACTGCAATTAAAACAAGTTCTGCCCAATAACATTTTGAAACAGGTGTAGAAAGCAGCAGTCATCTTGTAACCTTAAGAGTATGTCTATGTTTGCGGCTGGCAACTCTATGTTGTTGGTGTGGACAAGATTGTTGAGAAATGGTGCCATGAGATTTTGACAAGGTGGTCATAGAGGTGAAAGATATTCTCTAGCTCCATCATATCAGAAAATTTTTCTACGTTTGTGAAATTGAGTATAAATCATGTTTGTGAATTCAGTATAGATTTGCAATAGTTCAGATCAATTTCACATGAGATAAACCCAAGTGTATCGAGAGCAGTTATCAACAAAATAAACATAATAATTGTAACCAGAAAGAGAGGAGATAGGAGCTGGTCTCCAAATATCAAAGTGAATTAAATCAAAGATTTTTGAAACCATGTGATTGCTAGAGCCAAAAGGTACAAACACTTGTTTAACAAAACAACCTTCACAATTATTTGAGCTAGAAAATTGAAATTTTCCGAACATCCCAGAATCAGACAGAGTTTTTAATCTAGAGGTAGATATATGTCCCAACCGACGGTGTCATAAATCGAAGGTGACAGAGAGACTCACTGCTGGATGTGGTGATGAAGAAAGATGAAGAGATTTCAATTGATATAAACCATTAACCTTATATCCTGCCCCAATCGTTCGTCCAGTGTGATCCTGAAGAATATAAGAAGTGAGTGTAAATAAGACATTGCAATTATATTTGATGAGTTTGCCAATAGATAGTAATTTCATGGTAAGTTTAGGAATGCAAAAGACAGAAGTTAAGGTGAGTCTACCGACGGATCAGAAGTGAGAGTAATGTTACCAGACTGAATGACTGCAAGAGATAAACAAAGGAACAATTTGTAAGAACCGAATGATCAAAGGTCATATGGCGAGTGGCACCTGAGTCAAATATCCAAGGAGAAGAAACGTCAGAGACGGCAGACATGACAGCGAAATCAGAAGTCCAAGATGCTCTAGTGATACCAAGAGTATGAATAAGATATAAGACAATCTGTGAGAGTGGAAGAAATGGTAGGGAGGCGATGGATGACTGTAGAGCTGATGCAGGTGCAGAAGCAACAACTGAGGACCTAGGAACTGATAGATCATACGATTTTTCTTGTTTACGACAAGCAGAAATCAAGTGGCCGAATTGTTTGCAATGCTTACATTGAATTTACTGAGTGTACGCTGTTGTCCCGGTTTATTTGCCCACAAAAAGATGGCCCACAAAAGGTGGCCACGAGAAGTAGAAGGATGATACAGTGCTGCAAAAGTTGTGGGTGAGGATTCTGACTTAACTGGAGCAATAACGATGACAGTATCCAGAGACATATCTCCTCAGATGTGAACTCAACCACTGCTTCAGTAAGGCTGGATAGTGGATGTCGATGAAAAAAGTGCCTCAAATTTAGGACGAAGTCACATGGCAAAGTGGAACAGATTCCGGCGATCTCTCTGCTTTTGAAACTCGTGAGCGAAGACAAACATGAGATCTGAAATGGGAGCATCCATAGTCTGCAGTTCCTCCCAATATCCGGAAAGCAGTGAATAGAAGTCCTGAATGGAGCGATCCTCCTGCTTGGCCTCCTGGAGAGCCTGGCACAGCTGATACCCACGAGCAGCACTGTTTTGTACTAACATACGATTTAGGGCTAACCACTGCTCTCTGAATGAGGTGAACAACCGATAGACAGACGAATGAGAATCGAGACCGATCGCATAATATATGCCATGATTTGTTCATCAGTGCAAATCCACTGATCCTGAGTAGCTGCTGATGTGAGGTGAGACTGAGAGTCTGATATTGAAGCATACGATGATGGAGTGGCAGTTGACGAACATTTTAGGATGCCCTGAATATAACTCCAGACTCCAAAAGCATGAATATTATACAATATTGTGGAGCCTATGCAATGTAATTCTCAGCACTTTGGAGTTGAAAATCTAGAATAGAAAAAATGAATAACCCTTTTTTATCTATGAGAAAGTCTAATAAAAATAAAAGGCTAAATAAAACCTAAAGATGGGTTAAACAGAGCCTAAAAGGATTAAAATAGATCAAAAAATGATAAAAATTAAAACACAAAGACTAAACCCAAAAAAGAGTTAAAGTGAAACATAAGAGGGTTAAAATAGATCCAAAAAGGAAAAAAAATTAAAACCCAAAGGTAAACCCAAAAAAAAAAGTTAAACTGGAACCCTAGGGTTAAAGTAGATCCAAAAAGGATAAAAATCAAAAGCCAAATGCTAAACCCAAAAAAGGTTAAACTGAAACCCAAGAGGGCTATAATACCTTGATAATTTGGAGAAGAAAAAGTTTTAGTATATATATTCATAAAGCAATTACACACACACACACACACACACATATATATATATATATATATATATATATATATATATATATATATATATATATATATATATATATATATACAACAGAGTAAATAGATAAGAAAACGAGTAGTAAGATAAGATAATATAAGAGTATCTAAAGATAAAGGTATCATAAAGATATTTAAAAATAAGAGTATCTAATATGGAGAATAAACAGTTTCCACAATGAAAATGGTTATTTATCTTATATTATTTCTACTATTATAATGAAAATTCTTTTAGATTAGAATGCTAAGTTCTTTGTGGCTTCTGTTCGTGAAATGTTGAAACAAAATCCTGCCATAGATTTACTAATCTTTATCGAACTTTAAATCTAATGTTGCATTCACATCTCTATCTCCGAAAAAACGAGTTTGAAATGAAAAAAAAAAAAAATCCAATAACGAGAATAAACAAGGGTGTTTTCTCAAATTAAATTATAATAGCAGAGATTTGTAAACCGGTTCATGTCCATTTTCTCAACAAAAAAAAAATGTAGTGCTATCTTTTTACAAGGAAAAACCCTGTTAATTAAATAAAATAATCAAATTGATTCGGGAGGGGAGCAGGTCTTTTGAAAAATTATTCAAATCTTAAGTCATCATAGGAATCGGAGTTCTAACCATAAACTAATTCCAATACAAGGAAACAATAATTAGTATGGATTTTATCGAAAGAAAGAATCCTAATCCTACTTGAATCCTGAATCTTACTCCTACTTTGATTCTGTAAGAAACAACCGTGCATAAATACAGCGGCGGCACCCACCTCTGTTTCTCAAAGCTAATAGCTACAGATTTTTAGACCTGCAACAAATCAATTTTGACATGGCTTCTTCTTCTTCTTCGGCTGCGAATCCAGTGGCTTCCTCTTCTTCGACCGAGGTGGGGAAGATGATACGGCTGAGGACTTTGGACGGGGAGGAGTTTGAGGTGGACGAAGCGGTGGCCAGTCAGTCTGAGACTATCCGCCACATGATCGAGGACGGCTGCGCTGACAGCACGATTCCCCTCGCCAATGTGACGGCCAGCGTCCTCTCAAAAGTCCTAGAGTACTGCAAGAAGCATGTTGTCGACAAAGTTGATGATGATAGCCTCAAGTCTTGGGACGCTGAATTCGTGAAGGTCAACCTGCAGCCCGTCCTCTTGGAGCTCGTTCTCGCAGCAAACTACCTTGACATCAAGGGTTGCTGGACTTGACGTGTCAGGCCGCGGCGGACAAGCTAAAGAATAAGAGTGTGGAGGAGATCCGCAAGATCTTCCACATAGAGAATGACTTCACTCCGGAAGAAGAGGAGGCAATACGAAACGAGAACCGGTGGCGTTTGAGTAGTGATCGTGTTCTTGAGTTTTGCTTCGATTAGGGTTTAGGGTTTTAATTTCTATATGTCTCAGGTTAGGCTTTGGTTAGTTTCTTTTCTCAGCCCCAGGCTCCTTAGATCACTGTTTTCCTTTTTTTTTTTCCCAAGCTTGTTTCTGATGGAGTTTATATATGTGTGTGTGTTTTAGTACAAACTGTAATTGCTTCTTACTTGTTTCTTTCTTTGAATGCATGTTATTTCAATAATTCTTCCACTTCCCTGTTTCCTTTCCAGTTCTCTCTGTTTCAAAATTCTCATTTAACAGCAACTATGTGTATGTTAAGCGAACCCGATCCGATAGATGAAATCGGACGAGATTGAAGAATCCATAACCCCACCCCCAAACCCTAACCCCTTTCTCGCTCACTCAGACCAGTAGCGGCCTATCTTCTGCAGCCGGCGACCGTCACCGGTCATTTTCGATAGGTATTGCCAAAATTCTTGTGTTAACTAAATCTGATTACTTTTGGTTCTCTTAAAATAGAATTTGATAACTGTAGGGTTGTTAAAAATCTCTGATATTTTCCCTCATTCTTATGAATTTATGTATATTTTCCTATTAATCTCTACCCAAACCTTGCAAATTGACATGAAAAAGGCATCCAAGTAAACCTATTATACACAAAATACAAAGGTTTCTTGTTGCTTTAGCATATGGCCTGGTAACTGTTGTTCTTTTGTGGTAAAATGAAGTTGGATGTTTAAGATTTTACCCGGGCGTTGTGTCAACTAAATTGCATACCATCTCATCCATGAAATCAGTGACTGATGAAAATGTTGTGTCAAACCTCTTTAGGCCATGCTAAATCGTCGAACAACCCAATCACAGATTAGCTAAAATTGTTGATGTTTGCAAAGAGTGTAATCTAATACATGTGATGACTTCACTAGCAAGTAACAATTTGAACTCGCGCTCATATCATTAAGTTGTTAGAACCATAGTTACCAGGACCGGACATGAAAATGTGTGATATCCATGATGGGATACTTGACACATAATCCTAAAACGTGCATATGAAATTGTCTATTTTTCTGAAAGTGCAAGGGCCAGTATTTTGGTTAGAAATTTAGCATTTGTAAATCATTCAACAACTCTAAAAGTTTGAAGTCTTAGAAAAGATTTGGAAGCCATTGTACAAAGGGGTGTGTATAGTTGTGATTGTTGGGTATCCTGCTTAACAAGAATCAATCTGACAACTAATCAAGATCACTGAGATATCAACAATCTAATTGGCCAGGTCGGCAAATATCAGGTGGGAGGTTTTCCGTTCAATAGAACGTTCCTTAATTCAAGAACCACCTTTCAATTTCCTTCCTTAGTTTAAGCACCAATTAGACTGAATCCAAGTCAGTCTCGATATACTGTAAAGTATATCCCCTGTATAAAGGACTTAATCCACTTATACAGTAACACTTAGATTAAATCTAAGTCAATCTCGATATACTGTAAAGTATATCCCCTGTATAAAGGACTTAGTCCACTTATACAGTATTTGAAGTGAGGTACGCTTACAGCGAATCTCCTTAAGACAATTACGTCCCCCGCACCGGTGCTAACGGGATAATGGACGCTGGTCTCCCAAGATACAACACTTCTTCACGGTATTTGAATAGCACTATCAAATTACCGTACGGTCGAACCGTAGTCAACCAGTACCTACACAGGATTAGCAAAACAGCGGTATAACGACAAATTTCAAATGAATATTTGTCTTACTCTTTTGGAGGAACACCCACTGTTGAGGACGTAGGAAGGTTGAAGAATTTTGGCAGAATCTCCTTTAGGAAGTTGCTTCGGATTCCCACTTCACTTGGAAGTCGCGGATTCCCACTTCGTTGGAAGTCGCTCTGGAAGTCGTGGATTCCCACTTTGCTGGAGCCTAGTTCAGAACTGAAGTCAGAACTATAGAGAGAGAGAGAGAGAGAGAGATCTCGGATTTTTTGGTGTGTCTTAAAATGAGAACTTGGAATGCTTTATATAGCATTCCAAAAGGGGCCTTCAGGTCTGAACCCAACCAAAGGCTGCAACCTTTGGTCTGCCAACTGGTTCGCAACCTTTGGCAGGCTGCAACCTTTGGTCCCTTTGGCAGGCTGCAACCTTTGGTCTGCCAACTGGTTCGCAACCTTTGGTCTGCCAACTGGTTCGCCCCCGTTGGCTGTCCAACTGGTTCGCGACCGTTGGCTGTCCAACTGGTTCGCGATCGTTGGCTGTCCACTGGTTCGCGATCGTTGGCGGATCGGTTCAGATCCTGACAGCGGAGCGGGCAGTCCAACAGGTTCGCAACCTGTTGATGGATCGGGTCCGGTCTGGTTTGGAAGTGGATCTGGTTCGGATCATACCTTGAGACCCAATTCAAAAAGAACCAGGCCAGGTAGGGAACCCGAACTCACCCAGACCCAAACCCAAACCCGGACCCGAGCCCGGCGCCGGCGCCGGCCGGCCGCCAGCGGCGGCGCGCGCGCGCGCGCATATACGTGCATAGTTCTCTCCTTTTCGCGCGCGAAAACTCCAAGTACCCAAAGGGCACGCCCTTTGTTCTCATTTTTCTCTATTTATACCCCATGAGCTTCCATCACATGGCCAATGTGGGACTAAATGCATGTAGCTAACTGTAGTCCCTTTTGGCTTTGAATTAGGCAACCTTTGGACTTGAATATCTCATTCATTCGAAGTCGGAATTGAACATGTGAATATACCACGTTCATCACAAATGGAAGGAGAACACACTCCAACCATCATCCGGTTGATTCGATCAACGGATCTTGCCATAATTCATCTCGAAGATTCACTTTTATATTCTTCAATTCCAACAATCCCCCACAATGAATGGAGATTCAAGGAAATGACACACAAAGAGACTGACTCTATTGTGTAAGGTACATTAGAAAGAAACTGCATAAGGATAGGTGAACTAGGTCTTGAACCTTCCATAGCGAAAGCTTTATCGGACTTACTGGCTAATCAGTGAACTAGGTCTTGAACTGTTAGCCGTTAGTGTAAGCCAAGTCAACAAGCTTCACACAGTGACTTTCCAAATCAACTTTGGTTCTCTGTTGTGTCCGTTTTGGCCCTGGACATTCTTGGTTTCAGAGAGTATCTTTAGGGAATAACAGCCTCCATAGAGATTCCCAAAGAGCCGACCCAACTCTATACTCACATAGGTGATGGACCTATTAAGAGTAGTCTACTCTACTCCACTTGTTTAGAAACAAGATATAGGCATCATTAAAAGCGTTAAGCTTATCCTTAACCCACTTGTAGACAAGCACTTATGTGCACCTTAGGAATGGATTGGAGTTAAGCTCCCAAGTGCTTACTTGCTGAGTCAATCATAACTAGTTTTTCTCTTGAACTTAGTCCGTGGGATCTCCAGTCGCTAAGTGAGGTTTCCATTAAGCTGACTCGGTAAGGTTAGGCTTTTAGACCCATTCCCCTCGATGCGCAGTTTATACGCTCTCCACTTAAACCTTTAGTAAGCGGATCCGCTAAATTATCCTTTGACGATACAAAGTCAATAGAGATAATTCCATTTGAGAGCAACTGCTTCACGGTATTATGTCTACGACGAATATGTCTAGACTTACCGTTGTATATCACATTTTGTGCCCTAGATATAGCTGCTTGATTGTCGCAGTGTATACATATAGCGGGCACTGGCTTTTGCCATAACGGTATATCTTCTAAGAATTGTCGAAGCCATTCTGCTTCTTCTCCAGCCTTATCTAAGGCTATGAATTCCGATTCCATAGTGGAACGGGCAATACATGTTTGCTTAGAAGATTTCCAAGATACCGCTGCTCCTGCTAGAGTAAATACGTATCCGCTAGTTGATTTTGATTCCTCAGAATCTGCAATCCAATTAGCATCACTGTATCCTTCCAGTACAGGAGGATACTTTCCATATCTCAAGGCATATTCCTTGGTATGTGATACGTAACCCAATACTCGTAGTAGAGCGGTCCAATGTAGATCACTAGGATTGCTAGTGTATCTACTTAACTTGCTTACAGCGTAAGCAATATCGGGTCTAGTGCAATTCATTAAATACATTAGACTTCCGATAATCTGCGAATACTCCAACTGGCGTATTCCAGTTCCTGTATTCTTATGAAGGTGGACGTGTGGGAGAAAAGGATTTGTATTCTCCTTTATCCCATGATCCTTGAATCTTTCTATCATCTTATCCACGTAGTGAGATTGAGATAGACTGATTCCATCTGGTGTTCTAGTAATTTTAATTCCTAAAATTACATCAGCAACCCCCAGATCCTTCATGTCAAAACTGTTGGATAACATTCTTTTAGTGGACTTAATAATCTCAATATTAGTCCCAAGTATCAACATGTCGTCTACATAAAGACAGACAATGATACATGCATCTCCAACTGTTTTCGTGTAAACACACTTATCGCATTCATTGATAGTGAATCCATCTTTGATCATGACACTATCAAATTTCTCATGCCATTGTTTTGGAGCCTGTTTAAACCGTATAAGGATTTTACCAATTTACACACCTTGTGTTCTTGGCCCTTGACTTTAAATCCTTCAGGTTGCTCCATATATATCTCTTCACTTAATTCACCATTTAAGAATGCAGTCTTGACATCCATTTGATGGATATCTAAGTTGTGCAATACTGCAATCGCAATCAACATCCGTATGGACGTTATTCGTGTTACTGGTGAATAAGTATCGAAGTAGTCAAGTCCTTCTTTTTGCCGATAACCCTTGGCTACTAATCTAGCCTTGTACTTATCGATAGATCCATCGGGTTTTAATTTTCGTTTGAAAATCCACTTACACCCAATTGGTTTACTTCCAGGAGGCAAGTTTACCAATTCCCAAGTATGATTACTTAGTATGGATTCTATTTCGCTATTTATAGCTTCTTTCCACATTTGTGCTTCTGGGTTTGACATAGCCTCTTTAAAAGTTTGAGGCTCGCTCTCAATAGCGTATGCTATGAAATCTGGACCAAAAGATTTGAGATTCTAGATCTCTGACTTCTTCTTGTTCAATTTCCGCATTTACATTTCGTTCCTCGGGGCTTTCGTCCCTGAACGCCATCTCGTGTGTTCTTTTCCCAGAAGTCTTATCTGCTTCCCGTTTGTACGGAAAGATATCTTCAAAAACACAGCATCTCGAGATTCGATAATCATGTTTACATGAATATCAGGTATTTCTGATTTATGAAACAGAAATCTGTAGGCACTGCTATTCAAGGCATAGCCTATGAATATGCAGTCCATAGTTTTTGCTCCCAACTTAGTCTTTTTGGGTAATGGTGCCAGCACCTTTGCAAGGCACCCCCACATTTTGAGGTAATGGTAGGAAGGTGTCCTTCCATGCCATAACTCGAATGGTATTAGACCAAGTTTCTTGTGGGGTACTCTATTTAGAATATGATTTGCAGTTAATAGAGCTTCCCCCCACAAATTCTGCGGAGCTCCAGAACTTACGAGCATGGAATTAACCATCTCCTTCAAAGTTCTGTTCTTCCGTTCAGCAATTCCATTCTGCTGAGGAGTGTATGGTGCTGTAGTTTGATGTATTATATCAAAACTAGCACATAACTCACTAAAATCATTTGATTCATATTCTCCGCCTCTATCGGATTTTAGAATCTTGATTTTCTTGTTGAGTTGATTCTCAACTTCGGCCTTATATGTTATAAACATATTTATTGCCTCATCTTTACTGTTTAAAAGATACACATAACAGTATCTTGTACAGTCATCAATAAAAGTAATGAAATACTTTTTACCGCCTCTAGTTGGCATAAACTTCAAGTCACATAGATCGCTATGAATAACCCTAAAGGTTCTGTATTTCGATCTATTGAGTGAAATGAATTTTTAGCCAACTTGGCCTCAACACATACCTCACACTTGCGAATTTCTTCCAAGTTGAGTTTAGGAATATATCCCAGATTAGACAAGTTTTTCAAAGACTTGTAATTTACATGCCCTAATCTAGCATGCCACAAATTAGGAGACTCAAGCAAATAAACAGAAGAATTTTCTTTATTTATAAGCTTCGGGTACAAATACACAGACTTTTTGTCTACCACTGCAACATTGTCTTTAAAAAGACCATCAACAAGATTTTTGTTTTGTTTGAGACGGCTGCGACATTCATTCGCCTTATGCCCCTCTTTGTTGCAGATGTAGCAAGTTCCCTTGAAGCGCATGTTCTTGCCTTCTTGGACCTTTCCTTTGTACCCCTGGGAAGTCTTCTTCCGCTTTAAGCCTTTGGAAGTAGACGCTTTCCCCTTTGAGTCTTCGATCACATTAGCTTTTGCTTCGTAGGAGTTCTTGCTGGTCCTTTTCTCGGACTTGCGGTTGTCCTCCTCTATACGAAGCCTCACAATGAGATCTTCCAACTTCAACTCCTTTCGCTTGTGCTTAAGGTAGTTCTTGAAATCTCTCCACGCAGGTGGGAGTTTCTCCACGATAGTAGCAACCTGAAAAGTTTCAGGTAGGATCATACCTTCAGCTTCTATCTCGTGCAAGATAAGTTGGAACTCTTGCACCTGACTGATTACAGTCTTGCTGTCCACCATTTTGTACTCCAGAAATCGTCCAACGACGAACTTCTTGGTACCAGCATCCTCAGTCTTGTACTTCTTGTCAAGACTGATCCATAACTTCTTTGCCGTGGTGATAGGACTGTAGACATTGTAAAGAGAGTCATCCAGTCCATTTAAAACATAATTTCGGCAAAGGAAGTCACATTGAGTCCATGCATCAGTTGCAGGCTCTGGTGGATCTTCCTCCAGGAATCTGGCCAGATGAAGAGTGGTCAAGTAGAAGTACATCTTCTGTTGCCACCTCTTGAATTCTGTGCCATCAAACTTTCCTGGCTTCTCCGGCTTCGGGTTAGGAAGTGGAGGAGGCATCAAACTTTGGAGCGGCATGTTTGTTGCCTTGCTTGAGCTATCTTGATTTGTATCAGACATCTTCTGCAAGTTCAAGCAGAACTGAAGTTAGTAACTTCAATGATAATTGTCTTAAGATTGTTGGGTATCCTGCTTAACAAGAATCAATCTGACAACTAATCAAGATCACTGAGATATCAACAATCTAATTGGCCAGGTCGGCAAAATATCAGGTGGGAGGTTTTCCGTTCAATAGAACGTTCCTTAATTCAAGAACCACCTTTCAATTTCCTTCCTTGGTTTAAGCACCAATTAGACTGAATCCAAGTCAGTCTCGATATACTGTAAAGTATATCCCCTGTATAAAGGACTTAATCCACTTATACAGTAACACTTAGATTAAATCTAAGTCAATCTCGATATACTGTAAAGTATATCCCCTGTATAAAGGACTTAGTCCACTTATACAGTATTTGAAGTGAGGTACGCTTACAGCGAATCTCCTTAAGACAATTACGTCCCCCGCACCGGTGCTAACGGGATAATGGACGCTGGTCTCCCAAGATACAACACTTCTTCACGGTATTTGAATAGCACTATCAAATTACCGTACGGTCGAACCGTAGTCAACCAGTACCTACACAGGATTAGCAAAATAGCGGTATAACGACAAATTTCAAATGAATATTTGTCTTACTCTTTTGGAGGAACACCCACTGTTGAGGACGTAGGAAGGTTGAAGAATTTTGACAGAATCTCCTTTAGGAAGTTGCTTCGGATTCCCACTTCGTTGGAAGTCGCTCTGGAAGTCGTGGATTCCCACTTTGCTGGAGCCTAGTTCAGAACTGAAGTCAGAACTATAGAGAGAGAGAGATCTCGGATTTTTTGGTGTGTCTTAAATGGTCTGAACCCAACCAAAGGCTGCAACCTTTGGTCTGCCAACTGGTTCGCAACCTTTGGCAGGCTGCAACCTTTGGTCTGCCAACTGGTTCGCACCCGTTGGCTGTCCAACTGGTTCGCGACCGTTGGCTGTCCAACTGGTTCGCGACCGTTGGCTGTCCAACTGGTTCGCGACGTTGGCTGTCCAACTGGTTCAGATCCTGACAGCGGAGCGGGCAGTCCAACAGGTTCGCAACCTGTTGGTGGATCGGGTCCGGTCTGGTTTGGAAGTGGATCTGGTTCGGATCATACCTTGAGACCCAATTCAAAAAGAACCAGGCCAGGTAGGGAACCCGAACTCACCCGGACCCGGACCCGGACCCGAGCCCGAGCCCGAGCCCGAGCCCGGCACCGCACCGGCACCGGCTCCGGCTCGGGCACGCCCTTTGTTCTCATTTTTCTCTATTTATACCCCATGAGCTTCCATCACATGGCCAATGTGGGACTAAATGCATGTAGCTAACTTTAGTCCCTTTTGGCTTTGAATTAGGCAACCTTTGGACTTGAATATCTCATTCATTCGAAGTCGGAATTGAACATGTGAATATACCACGTTCATCACAAATGGAAGGAGAACACACTCCAACTATCATCCGGTTGATTCGATCAACGGATCTTGCCATAATTCATCTCGAAGATTCACTTTTATATTCTTCAATTCCAACAGTGATTGCATCATTTATTGAGTTAAATAAAAAATAAAAAATAAAACACGTGTAGAATGTAAAAGTAAACTGAGAGTGATGGCTAGGACGTGCCATAACTGACATGAAGAGCAGTCACTCGCCTTTTCTGGGTATGTGAATTATATTAACTCTTCCAAATATTCATGAAAAAGAGAACGATAATGTCGACAATTTGTTAAATTTTCTATAGTGAGTTTATCTTGAAATTTTCCTAGGTATTCATGAAAATTATGATTATAGCCACTTTGGCACATTACTAAAGCTTCTTGCACTCGTGTAAGAGTTACACGTGTGTTCAAAACAATAAAGTAAAAATTCTTGTCAAGTTCAAAATGATGAAATGGAGAAAATTCAATTTCTTTTCTTACCTCATCATACCTCTCTCGATTGATTCTATTGCCACCCTTATATGCGTCCTCTTGAATCCAAGCCTCATAAATGGTTCTCATTCTTGATTTTTAACTCTTTTCTTTTTTGAAGTTAGGGTAAAAACATCCCTTAAATTCTCTTGTCATGTATGAGCTCTCACAATCGGTTCTATTATCATCCTGACCTTTATATTTGTCCTCTTGATACAAGCCTCCTAAACGTTGATCTTTCTCAAATTTCATTTTCCCCCTTTTTCAGTTACTCGTGTATCTGTTAAATTCTTTTCCTATTCTTTGTCACGTATAGCTTATTATAGTGTCCAGGAAATACAGTATCATATTGAGTTATTGGGGGAGAGAGTGTGTGCTCACTTACTATATGAATCCTTGAGATTTGGTTAGTTTAATTAGCTTGTGAAATATCGGTTTTATAAAGTTATAATAGCTTTAATCAATGCAAGCTGCTATAGTTATCCCTAATCATGTCGATATCTACCAAAAGTAAGGCATCAGTTGAGTAGGATTTTAGCCAAATTCCAATCTGTGCCAATCTCTGGAAATGCTTGCAATTCAAATCTTATGATGGCCATTTAGCTTTCTGAGTTCAATTGTTCATTTTTTTCGTGTACGATGCACGGACAGGAAAACTCGTAAATGTCTCTTCTTATGCACTTGATGTCCTGGATTTGAATAAAATGGATTTTAAAGAAGAACAACTCTCTCTGAATTTTTCTCAAAGGAGCTGTTGTCTCTCCATTCCCTCTCTAAGGGAAACATATTCAATTCTAAAAAGTGAATGCAAAGTACTCTATCCTTGACAATTACATCTCTTATTGAGTTTAAAATGAACACCATGTTGGTCCAAATTGTTTCAATATAAACTTTAAATGTGACATGCACCACTTTTTTCTTTTACCCAAAAACTCAAGAAAATGGCTGGTTTTCTCAGGCAGAAAAATCTGACTCATGCAGCACGTAGACTAGTGAAATACATGATTACTGAAAGGACATACCACAAGCTTTTGACTCATGATAAAATTTTGAACTATTAGTTGTAGCTTGGATTGCCAAGGTTCTGCTCAAGCGGAGAGGATGACTGTGGGTGAACTGTAGCTGTACATTGGATAATGCTAAGAAGCCACTTAGGACTATCAAACATTCCATCAGTATGAGAATGGCTTTTGGAGCTGGGGCCTAATCCAGCAAGGATTTTGTTTTTCCTGAAAATTGACTATTTACATCCATCTTCCAACCAAAGTCACTAGCTCATTAGTCTCTTAACACAAATCTTAGGCTGTTTACTTTGACCTGTGATATGGAACCAATCCGGTATCTGACTCTGCTTTTATCAAAAATCACCGAGAACAGTACGTGACCAGTCATGGTCCAGAGTCCATAATCCATTTACCTCTTCTCCTTTCCCAACCTTTCTTATGCTGACGAGCAACGTGTTGGAATTGAAGAATATAAAGCTGAATCTTCGAGATGAATTATGGCGAGATCCGTTGATCAAATCAACCGGATGATGGTTGGAGTGTGTTCTCCTTCCATTTGTGATGAACGTGGTATATTTACATGTTCAATTCCGACTTCGAATGAATGAGATATTCAAGTCCAAAGATTGCCTAATTCAAAGCCAAAAGGGACTAAATTTAGCTACAAGCATTTAGTCCCACACTGGCGGCGGCGGCGGCTCTCGGGCTCGGGCTCGGGCTCGGGCTCGGGTCCGGGTCCGGGTCCGTGGTCCGTGCCTGGGCCTGGGTCTGATCTGAGTTCCCTACCTGGTTCTCTTTTTGAATCAGGGTCCGTTAATCCAACCCGCCCGCAAAAGGATTCGAAAACTCCAACGGGTGTCCGTCCGCGCGAACGGATCCGACCGTTCGCCAACCGCTGTCGGAAAACTGACAGAGCGGTTGATCGGTTGCGACGGTTCTGTCCGAACCGTCGCAACTGCGGGATTTGGCGGACGAGAATACCCCTCCGGAGCGCTATAAAAAGCGCCCCAGGGGTTCATTCTCAGACACACCAAACTGAGATTCCTTTCTCTCTTCTGAAAGATCTCACTCTCTCTCTCTAAAGTTCTGACTCCGTTCTGAACTGGGCTCCAGCGAAGTGGGACTTCCAGGGCGACTTCCAACAGCGAAGTGGGAATCCACGACTTCCAGAAGTGACTTCCAACGAAGTGGGAATCCGCGACTTCCAAGTGAAGTGGGAATCCGAAGCTACTTCCTAAAGGAGATTCTGCCAAAATTCTTCAACCTTCTACGTTCTCAACAGTGGGTGTTCCTCCAAAAGAGTAAGACAAATATTCATTTGAAATTTGTCATTATACCGCTGTTTTGCTAATCCTGTGTAGGTACTGGTTGACTACGGTTCGACCGTACGGTATTTGGTAGTGCTGTCCAAATACCGTGAAGAAGTGTTGTATCTTGGGAGACCAGCGTCCATTATCCCGTAAGCACCGGTGCGGGGGACGTAATTGTCTTAAGGAGATTCGCTGTAAGCGTACCTCACTTCAATTACTGTATAAGTGAACTAAGTCCTTTATACAGGGGATATACTTTATAGTATATCGAGATTGACTTAGATTCAGTCTAAGTGAAACTGTATAAGTGGATTAAATCCTTTACACAGGGGATATACTTTACAGTATATTGTGACTGACTTGGATTCAGTCTAATTGGTGCTTAAACCAAGGAAGGAAATTGAAAGGTGGTTCTTGAATTAAGGAACGTTCTTTGAACGGAAAACCTCCCACCTGATATTTTGCCGACCTGGCCAATTAGATTGTTGATATCTCAGTGATCTTGATAAGTTGTCAGATTGATTCTTGTTAAGCAGAATACCCAACAATCTTAAGACAATTACTATTTAAGTTACTAACTTCAGTTCTGCTTGAACTTGCAGAAGATGTCTGAGACAAATCAAGATAGCTCAAGCAAGGCACCAAACATGCTACAAGCATTGATGCCTACTCCACTTCCTAACCCGAAGTCGGAGAAGTCAGGAAAATTTGATGGCACAGAATTCAAGAGGTGGCAACAGAAGATGCTCTTCTACTTGACCACTCTTCATCTGGCCAGATTCCTGGAAGAAGATCCACCAGAGCCTGCAACTGATGCATGGACTCAATGTGACTTCCTTTGCCGAAATTATGTTCTTAATGGACTGGATGACTCTCTTTATAATGTCTACAGTCCAATCACTACGGCAAAGAAGTTATGGGTCAGTCTTGACAAGAAGTACAAGACTGAGGATGCTGGTACCAAGAAGTTCGTCGTTGGACGATTTCTGGAGTACAAAATGGTGGACAGCAAGACTGTAATCAGTCAGGTTCAAGAGTTCCAACTTATCTTGCACGAGATAGAAGCTGAAGGTATGATCCTACCTGAAACCTTTCAGGTTGCTACTATCGTGGAGAAACTCCCACCTGCGTGGAGAGATTTCAATAACTACCTTAAGCACAAGCGAAAGGAGTTGAAGTTGGAAGATCTCATTGTGAGGCTTCGTATCGAGGAGGACAACCGCAAGTCTGAGAAAAGGAGCAATAAGAACTCCTACGAAGCAAAAGCCAATGTGATCGAGGACTCAAAGGGGAAAGCGTCTACTTCCAAAAGCTTAAAGCGGAAGAAGACTTCCCAGGGGTACAAAGGCAAGGTCCAAGAAGGCAAGAACATGCGCTTCAAGGGAACTTGCTACATCTGCAACAAAGAGGGGCATAAGGCGAATGAATGTCGCAGCCGTCTCAAACAAAACAAGAATCTTGTTGATGGTCTTTTTAAAGACAATGTTGCAGTGGTAGACAAAAAGTCTGTGTATCTGTACCCGAAGCTTATAAATAAAAGAAATTCTTCTGTTTATTGCTTGAGTCTCCTAATTTGTGGCATGCTAGATTAGGGCATGTAAATTACAAGTCTTTAAAGAACTTGTCTAATCTGGGATATATTCCTAAACTCAACTTGGAAGAAATTCGCAAGTGTGAGGTTTGTGTTGAGGCCAAGTTGGCTAAAAATCATTTCACTCAATAGATCGAAATACAGAACCTTTAGGGTTAATTCATAGCGATCTATGTGACTGAAGTTTATGCCAACTAGAGGCGGTAAAAAGTATTTCATTACTTTTATCGATGACTGTACAAGATACTGTTATGTGTATCTTTTGAACAGTAAGGATGAG
Source organism: Agave tequilana (assembly GCA_038442645.1). Classification (NCBI taxonomy): domain Eukaryota; kingdom Viridiplantae; phylum Streptophyta; class Magnoliopsida; order Asparagales; family Asparagaceae; genus Agave; species Agave tequilana. The sequence goes on from JAVJIF010014753.1 coordinate 92,966, forward strand.
GCAATAAATATGTTTACAACATATAAAGCCGAAGTTGAGAATCAACTCAACAAGAAAATCAAGATTCTAAAATCCGATAGAGGCGGAGAATATGAATCAAATGATTTTAGTGAGTTATGTGCTAGTTTTGGTATAATACATCAAACTACAGCACCATACACTCCTCAGCAGAATGGAATTGCTGAACGGAAGAACAGAACTTTGAAGGAGATGGTTAACTCCATGCTCGTAAGTTCTGGAGCTCCGCAGAACTTGTGGGGGGAAGCTCTATTAACTGCAAATCATATTCTAAATAGAGTACCCCACAAGAAACTTGGTCTTATACCATTCGAGTTATGGCATGGAAGGACACCTTCCTACCATTACCTCAAAATGTGGGGGTGCCTTGCAAAGGTGCTGGCACCATTACCCAAAAAGACTAAGTTGGGAGCTAAAACTATAGACTGCATATTCATAGGCTATGCCTTGAATAGTAGTGCCTATAGGTTTCTGGTTCATAAATCAGAAATACCAGATATTCATGTAAACATGATTATCGAATCTCGAGATGCTGTGTTCTTTGAAGACATCTTTCCGTACAAACGGGAAGCAGATAAGACTTCTGGGAAAAGAACACACGAGATGGCGTTCAGGGACGAAAGCCCCGAGGAACCGAATGTTAATGTGGAAATTGAACCAAGAAGAAGTCAGAGATCTAGAATCTCAAAATCTTTTGGTCCAGATTTCATAGCATACGCTATTGAGAGCGAGCCTCAAACATTTAAAGAGGCTATGTCAAACCCAGAAGCATAAATATGGAAAGAAGCTATAAATAGCGAAATAGAATCCATACTAAGTAATCATACTTGGGAATTGGTAAACTTGCCTCCTGGAAGTAAACCAATTGGGTGTAAGTGGATTTTCAAACGAAAATTAAAACCCGATGGATCTATCGATAAGTACAAGGCTAGATTAGTAGCCAAGGGTTATCGGCAAAAAGAAGGACTTGACTACTTCGATACATATTCACCAGTAACAAGAATAACGTCCATTCGGATGTTGATTGCGATTGCAGTATTGCACAACTTAGATATCCATCAAATGGATGTCAAGACTGCATTCTTAAATGGTGAATTAAATGAAGAAATTTATATGGAGCAACCAGAAGGATTTATAGTCAAGAACCAAGAACACAAGGTGTGTAAATTGGTAAAATCCTTATACGGTTTAAAGCAGGCTCCAAAACAATGGCATGAGAAATTTGATAGTGTCATGATCAAAGATGGATTCACTATCAATGAATGCGATAAGTGTGTTTACACTAAAACAGTTGGAGATGCATGTATCATTGTTTGTCTTTATGTAGACGACATGTTGATACTTGGGACTAATATTGAGATTATTAAGTCCACTAAAAGAATGTTATCCAACTGTTTTGATATGAAGGATCTGGGGGTTGCGGATGTAATTTTAGGAATTAAAATTACTAGAACACCAGATGGAATCAGTCTATCTCAATCTCACTACGTGGATAAGATGATAGAAAGATTCAAGGATCATGGGATAAAAGAGAATACAAATCCTTTTCTCCCACACGTCCACCTTCATAAGAATACAGGAACTGGAATACGCCAGTTGGAGTATTCTCAGATTATCGGAAGTCTAATGTATTTAATGAATTGCACTAGACCCGATATTGCTTACGCTGTAAGCAAGTTAAGTAGATATACTAGCAACCCTAGTGATCTACATTGGACCGCTCTACTACGAGTATTGGGTTACGTATCACATACCAAGGAAATGCCTTGAGATATGGAAAGTATCCTCCTGTACTGGAAGGATACAGTGATGCTAATTGGATTGCAGATTCTGAGGAATCAAAATCAACTAGCGGATACGTATTTACTCTAGCAGGAGCAGCGGTATCATGGAAATCTTCTAAGCAAACATGTATTGCCCGTTCCACTATGGAATCGGAATTCATAGCCTTAGATAAGGCTGGAGAAGAAGCTGAATGGCTTCGACAATTCTTAGAAGATATACCGTTATGGCAAAAGCCAGTGCCCGCTATATGTATACACTGCGATAATCAAGCAGCTATATCTAGGGCACAAAATGTGATATACAACGGTAAGTCTAGACATATTCGTCGTAGACATAATACCGTGAAGCAGTTGCTCTCAAATGGAATTATCTCTATTGACTTTGTATCGTCAAAAGATAATTTAGCGGATCCGCTTACTAAAGGTTTAAGTGGAGAGCGTATAAACTGCGCATCGAGGGGAATGGGTCTAAAAGCCTAACCTTACCAAGTCAGCTTAATGGAAACCTCACTTAGCGACTGGAGATCCCACAGACTAAGTTCAAGAGGAAAAACTAGTTATGATTGACTCAGCAAGTAAGCACTTGGGAGCTTGACTCCAATCCATTCCTAAGGTGCACATAAGTGCTTGTCTACAAGTGGGTTAAGGATAAGCTTAACGCTTTTAATGATGCCTATATCTTGTTTCTAAACAAGTGGAGTAGAGTAGACTACTCTTAATAGGTCCATCACCTATGTGAGTATAGAGTTGGGTCGGCTCTTTGGGAATTTCTATGGAGGCTGTTATTCCCTAAAGATACTCTCTGAAACCAAGAATGTCCAGGGCCAAAACGGACACAACAGAGAACCAAAGTTGATTTGGAAAGTCACTGTGTGAAGCTTGTTGACTAGGCTTACACTAACGGCTAACAGTTCAAGACCTAGTTCACTGATTAGCCAGTAAGTCCGATAAAGCTTTCACTATGGAAGGTTCAAGACCTAGTTCACCTATCCTTATGCAGTTTCTTTTCTCAAGTACCTTACACAATAGAGTCAGTCTCTTTGTGTGTCATTTCCTTGAATCTCCATTCATTGTGGGGGATTGTTGGAATTGAAGAATATAAAGCTGAATCTTCGAGATGAATTATGGCGAGATCCATTGATCAAATCAACCGGATGATGGTTGGAGTGTGTTCTCCTTCCATTTGTGATGAACGTGGTATATTTACATGTTCAATTCCGACTTCGAATGAATGAGATATTCAAGTCCAAAGATTGCCTAATTCAAAGCCAAAAGGGACTAAATTTAGCTACAAGCATTAGTCCCACATTGGCCATGTGATGGAAGTATATGGAGTATAAATAGAGAAAAATGAGACCAAAGGGTGTGCCCTTTGGGTACTTGGAGTTTTCGCGCGCGAATAGGAGGGAACTATGCACGTACGTGCGTACGTGCACGCACGCGCGCCGCCGCTGGCGGCGGCGGCGGCTCTCGGGCTCGGGCTCGGCTCGGGCTCGGGTCCGGGTCCGGGTCCGTGGTCCGTGCCTGGGCCTGGGTCAGATCTGAGTTCCCTACCTGGTTCTCTTTTTGAATCAGGGTCCGTTAATCCAACCGCCCGCAAAAGGATTCGAAAACTCCAACGGGTGTCCGTCCGCGCGAACGGATCCGACCGTTCGCCAACCGCTGTCGGAAAACTGACAGAGCGGTTGATCGGTTGCGACGGTTCTGTCCGAACCGTCGCAACTGCCGGGATTTGGCGGACGAGAATACCCCTCCGGAGCGCTATAAAAAGCGCCCCAGGGGTCATTCTCAGACACACCAAACTGAGATTCCTTTCTCTCTTCTGAAAGATCTCACTCTCTCTCTCTAAAGTTCTGACTCCGTTCTGAACTGGGCTCCAGCGAAGTGGGACTTCCAGGGCGACTTCCAACAGCGAAGTGGGAATCCACGACTTCCAGAAGTGACTTCCAACGAAGTGGGAATCCGCGACTTCCAAGTGAAGTGGGAATCCGAAGCTACTTCCTAAAGGAGATTCTGCCAAAATTCTTCAACCTTCCTACGTTCTCAACAGTGGGTGTTCCTCCAAAAGAGTAAGACAAATATTCATTTGAAATTTGTCATTATACCGCTGTTTTGCTAATCCTGTGTAGGTACTGGTTGACTACGGTTCGACCGTACGGTATTTGGTAGTGCTGTCCAAATACCGTGAAGAAGTGTTGTATCTTGGGAGACCAGCGTCCATTATCCCGTAAGCACCGGTGCGGGGACGTAATTGTCTTAAGGAGATTCGCTGTAAGCGTACCTCACTTCAATTACTGTATAAGTGGACTAAGTCCTTTATACAGGGGATATACTTTATAGTATATCGAGATTGACTTAGATTCAGTCTAAGTGAAACTGTATAAGTGGATTAAATCCTTTATACAGGGAATATACTTTACAGTATATTGTGACTGACTTGGATTCAGTCTAATTGGTGCTTAAACCAAGGAAGGAAATTGAAAGGTGGTTCTGAATTAAGGAACGTTCTTTGAACGGAAAACCTCCCACCTGATATTTGCCGACCTGGCCAATTAGATTGTTGATATCTCAGTGATCTTGATAAGTTGTCAGATTGATTCTTGTTAAGCAGAATACCAACACAACGCGGGATAGATATCATATTTAGCTGACGAGCCGAAGAAGTCTTCAGGGAAGGGATAATCACTCGAATTTATGAGCAAGCGACCTCAATCCATGAGCCATAGAAAAACAAACTCGAATCCACGAGTAATCTGGAAGAGTAAAAACTCAATTTTATATAATCAAAGTTGGATAAAAGATAAATACAAAATAAGAATACAAGGGCCTGTTTATAGGCTTACAAAAGCACTACTCCTACTAAGAAACTATACCTTCAAAAAAGAATTCAAAATCCTAATCTATCTAGGTAATCTAAATTCAAAATAAAGAAACATAAAATCAATTAAAGTCATAATTAAACCCAAAAATAAAAACCTAATTAAACACAGAATCCAGTAGACACTCAATATGACTGCAACAGCTGAAGGATGCGGTGGACAGCATTGTAAACTCCTAACTTTCTGTAAAAGCATGTCAACTGTAGCCTGTCGACAGTTGAAAATGGATTGTCGACAGCTCGGTTCCGTCCTCTACTACTGAAACTCAAAATTGGCTAGCAGCCTTGATTTTTTCCCTAATCAATCTCTCACTTTAAAAGAACTCGCCCTCAAGTTTCAATTTAGATAACTGCATGGTAGAGACTCTTTCAGTTAAGACTCTTCTCTCCCTAAAACACTATCTTCATGTCTTCTTTCTCAAAGAATTCCTCTAGTTTTCTTTTGTCAGCTGTTACCTTCTACTTCTTATTAGATTCTCCATAAAGTCTATTCCCTTAGCGTACGAGAAATCTTGTTGAATCGTGAAACATGCTGTGTATGCAAACTCTACTTTGGATAAATTGTAATTCCAAAATATTGATTCACCTCGCTCTTCATTAAAACTCCCCATAGTATTGCGTCATCGTATCTTCAATGTAATCATCATCTCAGATCGGTTATAATCAATACTTCCATAATCATTGGCTTGCTTCCATGAAGAAGATATTCCTAAGTATGAGTGGATATGGGATTTAGCATACCTTGTAGAACATGTGCACCCACGTGCTGATAGTAGGAAAGAATCTTCGAAACCATGAAGAATTAATGTAGATGATGTGAATATCTTTCATGGATCGTAATGTTTCCAAAGCTTGTCGTGCACAACTTCTTTAGACTTTCAAACGCTTGGCCTATCTCCTCGAAAATTTTGGCGGTTGGAGAAACTTCTTCTAAAGCAATGCCTTGCTTTATATCCTTTGCTTCACGAAGAACTTGCCTTGATTGTATATGGGCATAAAACTTGGCTTCTCTTTTTTCAGACAAGGAATAGTTGGCATAGACTTCATGATTTCATCGAGAGATTGTGCTTGGCTGATAGTCACTTGAAGGTTTAATGAATCTCTTTTGGTTGTGTAACACCCCGATCCTGCGGGTACGGAGACGTTACTGCAACGTATATACGCAGGTCAGAAATACCCTCACGATATACGCTAAGCATCAGTACAGGCAAGAATCAGAGTACGGAAGCACGTGGTGCATTATACATTCCAACATATGAGTACAATTACAAAGTTATCACCAGATGTGACAAATATTACAAGAATATTACATCACCGATAAGTGCAAATGCGAGAATACAAAGAGATGTACCAGCATGAACAGTACAAAAGGAGGCTCCGACTCATCACAGGAAAACTCTAGAGCCGAGCAGGGGGCCTAGAAGAATGGGGTTCTGGATGGTCTGCTGATGATCCATGCTTCAGCTGCGCCACTCTGATCAACAACTGGGGGAATCCACACGCTCCAAGCTCCAAGACCTGGACATGAGGATCCAGGGAGTCAGATAGAACTCCCAGGCGAGTGGTGATACGAAAGCCAGATGGCGTGCAAAGATAAGCACACGTGTATCGATAAAGCCGAATCATAATCATGCATTGAAAGCCGTGTCGTGACCATAAGCATGCAGGAGCAAGTAAATATAAGACAAGTGATATCAAACAGGAAGTACTCATGGTATGCTAAGATAGGAGCAGAAGACTGATGGAATAGAACATGGGTAATAAACTGAAAGATCACCTAGAGGGGGGGTGAATAGGTGATTATGCTAATCTAGTCAATACAATGCGGAATTAAAAACTAATTTGCAATTTCAACAAGAGATGCACACAACCAAGCCAAGCATATAAGTATGTATGAGCAATATGAATAGATGCAAGGCATAAAGTAAAGAGAGAGAGAGAGTAAGAGTCAATGAACAAGCGCAAACACCAAGATATGTTTCGAGGTTCGAGCACCCAGCTCTACATCCCCGCCTTCACCCAGAAGGATTTTAAGTCCACTAGCTTGTCCACAAAGGACTCCCACAAGGGAACCTCCACCGAGGATTTGGGGCAATCACAATACAAGGAGTACCCAACTCCTCTCCTTACAAACACAACCTCCTCCTTGAGGCACAACTCCAAGCCTACAAACAATCACCTCACAGCCCGAGGGATTAGCACAAAACCAAGCAAGGATCACCTCACAACTTGAGGGATACAAACCACTTGCACAAACAACCTCCTCACCCAAGAGGGAAAAGCACAAAGCAAAGTGTAGAGGGTTTACAACTTGGTAGTTCAACAACAATCACAAACAATCTCTTTTCCCACACACAAAGATCCTATAGAAAAGATAGTAGATTTTTGCTCAAGTGTGGAGAAAACCAAAGGAATGGAAATCAGAAATCACAAAGAAAAATCCTTGGGAAAAACTGAAACTAAGATAGAGAAGTTCAATCAAAATCTTTTCCAAAACCCTTTCTTTGATTTTCCAAACCCTAATAAAAACACCAAAAGGATTGTTCAATTCAAGCTCAAAAACTTCTTTTGATTACAGTAAAAACACCAGAGAGTATGTAAAAATTCGCACACAAAATCTTAGAGAAAAACTCTTGCCAAAAGGGTATTTATAGGCTAATCCAGAAAATAGCCGTTGGCAGCAGAACTGCCAGAAATACCCTGGCGGTCCACCGCCCGGTAGACCGCCCGGTCGACCGCACAACGGTCATTTTTTGACCGTTGGCAGCTACCGGTCGACCGCCCCGTCGACCGAAACAAACAGAGAGCAGACTGCTCTCAGTCCGGTCGACCGTCCGGTCGACCGGCCCCACAAGGCTGCCAGACGTGCACAGCTCTGTGCACGTCGGTCGACCGCACGGTCGACCTGGCCTTAGTGCGGTCGACCGCTCGGTCGACCGTACAGGCCTGTCAGCCATTTCCTGGGACAGAAAAACTGAAGTAAAATATATTATAATAAATCCTACAAAATCTCTAAAATTAACAAAAATAGTTTTGTCATTTTATATTGAAATACAAACTTGTGTTAAAAATCCCAACACAAATTTCAAACAAATTTGACTATTTTTGTGTCATAGAAATTTTGCCAAAAACCAAAACCGGTATTTTCTAAAACTTGAATTCTTGAATAGAATATACATTTTGTCCAAAACTCATCCAGATACAAAAAGTATGAAACACATGAATATCATGTTGGAATATTAAGTTTAAGTATCATGATTAAATATCATGTTTTTGTATTTGATTCCAAAATATGTTTTGTTAGAATTACCAAAACATAAAACTCATGAAGTAGACTATCAAACTAAGTTTGTTTAAGCAATAGAAGCATGCATGTATATAGAACAAATCATATATACACTAAACCATGTAAACTTGTTTTGATATAAAATCTATTCATGAAAACCAAGATCGGTTAACCTAAAACCGAAAAACAATGTCAAAACATAAAACGTGTGTGTTGTGAACTTGAGCATATC